>JAYGXS010000003.1:1416799-1446100 GCA_036362985.1 Ligula intestinalis | reverse complement strand
GAAAAACACAAGGTAAAATACATTGAAAGCATACGATAGAAAATTTATCCAATAGTGAGTAGTCAACAGATTAAACGAATATTGTTAGATACAATAGTTGAATGTAAACACATATTTTGTAAAATATCTAGCGTCGATGGCAAAATTCCAATACCACTAAACAAGGAACGAAAAGTGAAAGTTAATCTGAGCTTTTACGTTATTTGTGGCTTGTTTTAAGTGGAAGTGCTTAGTTCGTTGTTGTGCGGGTATATCAGTTTATTTAAATAGTTTACCAGTTTTTATGAATTCTTATCAGATTTGTATCTTTCCATATACCGTTTATGCTAAAAACTGCACGGTCTATTGAAGATGGAAATTCAAACAGGGAACATTTCCCGTAGAATTTGTTTATATAGTCATAATAGCGTTTTACTAAGACATTTTTTACAAGGCTTAACGAGTGAATAATAGGGAAATATGATACCGTGTTTAATGCAAAGTTCTAGGTTTTGGTATTTACTGATTTCCTTCTGTGTGCTCTGCGTCCGCAAATCATATATAAATATTTCCATAGAATGGTGGAACTGCTCGAATTCTACGTGCAGTAGTAAAGCTAATTTATTCAAAGTAAAGACCGAAATAAGAATTGATATTAAAGCATATACTTGATCTGGTAAGTTTTGCTCTAGCAAGTTGCTTTAATTCCTAGAAAGCCTTGTACGCTTAAGATAATGGACCGTCTCATTCGATGTATGTAAGAGAGATAGACAAAACTTTGTCAAACGTTACTGGCAATATGAAAAATTTCTTATGCTACTTCGTAGGAGAGGATCAAACTTTGTATTTTGGTTTTATATGCTAAATCGGCTTAATTATTTACACAAGAAATTAAAACATTGTGTCTTCCAAAATTAGAAAATATTTCTCAATTTGATTTAAATCAAGTGCGTTGTTGTAGTTTCCAGCATAACCAAATCATTTTAATTTAAAAAATAATTCTTGAAAATTTGCGGTTTTTTCCTTACAAATGCAGTTTAAAATGCTTTATCTGTATACCGTCTTACTGCGTCACATTTGTAGGACGATAATAAAAAATACGTATATTTTACCTTCAGTCGAATGTAATTGTTTGCAGTCAGATACATAATTGTTCAATGTAACTAACGTAGTTTTGAAAAAGGGACAGACAGAAGACTAACACTGTTCAGCGTCCTGCTTTTCATTTTAAACCTTGAAGCAAGGCATAAAAATATCAAAAAATAGATAAAAAGGAAACATCACAGACTCAAAATGCTGAATTTATAAACTTACAGACACAGCGGTCATCATTTTAAGTCATAATTATATCATTTATTTTCTAAAAAATTAAAACACGCAAGATTCTCGACTTTTGTTTTGACTTCATCTCGAAAAATAAGAATATGCAGAAATTCGTCAGGTTAATATTCAATCAATGCACCTAATAAGGTAATTCAATATAATAAAAGTTTTACTTGATCTTAGGCAACAATTGTAACCCAATTTTTGTGTCCTTTGCGTTTGCTCGACATTTTTTTGATATTATGCTGAATTTATAAATATGGCAGAGAAGGCCATGCTAAAAAGCATTTATATCAACCAGGACACGGTGTTTTAGTAACCACTTTTAAGAATTATCTTTTTTCAAAGTTTTCCGATTTAAACATCAGACCAATTGTACTCTTGTGAATAATAACCAAATAATATGACAGTTTTGAAATTTTTTGGGAATTAAAAAAGGATTTCCAAATAAATTTAATTAGTTTAAACTTGACATGCCTCTTAAGACGATTGTTGCGAAAAATGTTCTTACGGTAAATAAAATGGTTCGCATTAACTAACCGATTATGCTTCTTATTCATTTTATTTATTTTAACAGGCGCTTTTTGCGTTTGCAGAACTTTCGGTTACTTTAAATAAGAAAGCTATTAAACCCAAGATATTTTGGCAGAAGTTTGAATATGTAGCACACCTTACTAAGGATAGATTTTCTTGCCAAATAAGCTTGGAATGTAATTTAACTAAAAAATATACACCTATAGTCTACAAGGTGTTGTTCGGCTTCTGTCAAGCCTCGAGAATGAACCTCAAGGCCGAATGGGACGAGTCATTTCTGCAAAAGATAGGTCGGCCACCATCAACAAATTCGGTGCTCTTGGTTGCACACGAATAGGTTGTCACAGTTGAATACCTAAGAGAGTTTTCTTTGAAACGCGAACACGACTAATACAGACTCTATTGTAGGAACCACTGAAGTGCAATGAATTCTACGTGAACCTGCACCTAAAGAGAATAAAAAATTAAGCGTCTGTATTTTAAAGAAAAATGACTACTTATACCACATCAGCTACACTACGGAACAGAAATTAAATGTGATAGTGACCACCTATTTTATCATGAGTCAAATTTGCGAAATCCGCCGAAATTTTGTAGATCTTGCTGGGGCAAACACTGAATAAGTTTAAAATTTTTTGTTCAACTTTATGATGCAAAGTAAACGGCGTCTGACCCTAAGGCTCAATACGCGTGAACTGAACGTATTTGAGGAAAGGCGAAAAGAGAGATTTATGTGGTAGATTCTTAACACGCTCCCCGCTGTGAGGCAATGTGGAAAATGACACAAATAGGGCTTGCGCATGCCTGTGTGACCTGTTAAGGTAAACGAACCTACTGTTTACTTAAAGTGCTGGGTCGACAGTTGCGTTAACTTGGACACCTCTCGCACTAGGGCTGCATCTGCGCTTAGGCCATATTTTATGCCTTTTAAATTGCCAACGCGCCATCTGCAAATTGAGAGGAACGAATGCTTTGTAAAGTGCATATTTCGCGGGTTTGGTGTGAAAATACGTAATGGCTCGAAGGTTAAAAAGTCAAAAGGTTTGCATTTTAAAGTACTGCTTTATTGGATAAAACATTTTAAAGCCGAAGAAAACTGAGAACTCTGAAGCAAAGATTGGAAAAAAATGGCCAGCTGTTGTTATTTATTTCGGGACATATGATGTCATAAACTTAACAATCTTTATACTGCTTTAACTTTGCGATAATTCCCATTCGATAATTCAGAAGGACAGTTGGCGAGCATACATAGACCCTGTCACTACCCACTTTTTATCAACCCAAACCCCAAGCCCCCATTTCCAAGACTGAGTTGATTAGATCGATAATTAACTGATTGCTTGTCACCCTGTACCTTCCCCTTCCATATAGATGTAATGGCCCGAAGAGAATTAATCGAAAGTGTACGTACGCTCGCTAACTGTCCTTTTGCATATTTATACTTCTTTTTACACATTTTATCATACGTACCCATTTTGATAAGTTTAATTTTAAGACGTGGGTATTTCCTTCTACCTAAATTATGGCGTTGAATGCGCAATAACGATGCCTTTATTGGGTATTTTGAGTATTTTTACTTGCTCATGCAGTATGCATGTGTCTGCCAAATTTTGCTCACTCTCTAGCTGTAATCATCAGCAGTTTATTCATTTTTTATATCTAATGGTGTCTTTGATCTGTTGAGTAAAATTTAATGTGTTCGCTTGTATATGTTACAGTCAAAACATTCACTATTACATCTGATTGTTGTACCCGTGTTAATATTGCTCCGTCAGAGGTTGGCTGACCAATTTGAATTTCAGCAGGACTATACAGATGTCCGGGAAAAAATATATGTTAATATTCCCACAGCTGCAACTTTGATCCCAACAAAAGCCATGAAGAGTCTTAAAGTCAGATAAACATCCATTGACAGCTTTGCGATATTCAAAATATAAATTGACATGATATAAGTAAATGACATTTGTTGTTCTTTGAGAGCAAAATAAAATGTAAACGTGGGAATGGGCTAAGTTACATGATAGTTCGACAGTCGGTGTCGACGATGTCCATCGCAGGCTTAAGTAAGTTCAAGGCAAGCGTTATGATTTGTGCATGCATTAGTTTGAAGTGATGGAAGACTTGCGCTACGGTGCAGCTACCATACAGGGGACACAGGCAAATTTAGCCGTGCAGTGCAGATGGCAGCGAAGGATGTTAAATCGGGGTTTGTCTTTGTTTAAGGTACAAGTCAAAGCCTAGGCAACAGCATTTGGAAATTTCTTGAAATATAGCACAGTACTTCTTGGAGTACGCTGGGTGCTCTAATTGTAGTATCCTTTTGAGTGAACGGGAGTAAGCTGTTTTGACATTTGTTGGTAAAAAAATAATGCTATCGCAATCTCGGAGCATGTCAGAGTCCATCTTTTACGTATCCATTTAAGCTAAGTGTTGAGGGCGCTTGATGCGTCCGATTATCACGCAAGTCCATCATCAGCGAGGAAAGCAGATGAATGCCATGACAAACAAATGCGACAGTTGTTTCATTTACTGCATAGAATTCGTAACAGGTGCCTTCGGAAAACAACACTCACTTTGTTCTTAACTATCCAGACTGTATGCCAGCGAGAATGGCCTTTGATATTCGATCCAGGAGGAAGATTGTAATCAATAAAAAAAAGGCCTCCGAAAACAACCCCAAATTTTGTTATTTTCCTGAAGCCTTCAATAATTTGTATCTAACGCAACCACTTAAATTCACCTAGTTTTGTTTCTCTCAAGCCGCAGTTTGCAAGTAAAACATAGCTGCAGGGGTTTTAGTGAAGCATATGCATTGGTAAATTATATTCAGAAACATATGTCTTTATCTGTACTTCTGCTTATTCATCCTAAGGCATGTAAAAAAGGATTCCTGAGAACAGTCAGCGCCTCGCTTTCGAAACTGCAATTGATCCATATTTTTCACATTTATTAGGCGCAATGATGCAGAAACTGCTTGTGGTATTCAAAAAACAAAGGAATGCGCTTAAGTAAAACATATATTTTATTTACTGTAAAAACTAAAGATATCTAGTAAATAAGCTATAAGCAGTGCCAGTATCTTCGTTTCACGAATGGAAAGAAAGCGCACATAGCTGTACAGTAAGCCTTTTAAGCTTGGTCTTAGATGCATTTACCCACACTATGAAGCACGGCTTTTATTCGCCATGTTTATTATCTAACCAGGTGATTGGTATTTTAACTGACGTTAATTAGCTGACGTGCTGTTTGACTTGGTACACAAAATGCATCCTTCATTTATATTCAGTTAGTAGGCAACTTGGCAGCTATGTTCGTGAGCTCTGCCAGCTGAAATATTTTAGCTAATGTTTTGCGTTTGCAGAGAAGTGGGGCAGGCGTTTAAAGACTTTCAGTCAACGAAAGTCTCCTTCAAACGAGCAAAACCTTCTTCATACAACGATGACGACCTTTATGTAGAACACTTTCATCATCCTTAATCTTACAGTTTAGCTGGAAGAAAACATTGGTCAGCAAACGGGGTAAGATGCATTGAAGCAGTACGTGCTTTTCGCTGAATTCATCACAGTGTGCGTATCCGTTTTAAGGCCAGTGCCAACTGCGTCCATCGCTCAATTCTGACATGTCCTGATTAAACAGTATTCGCCAGAGACCATGCATTTTTAATTATGTAAATTTTACTGGGTACGTAAGCGTATATTAATTTACACTATTTTGATTCAATCAGTTTATTGAATTCTATGAAAGCCTTTTACTAAGGTTAATTGTCTTTTGAGTAAGATTTATTAAGAGACATAACCACTTATTTTAGGGAAATTGGGAGTTGTATCATACGGAAGAAATGTTTGATGCTATTACGAAAGAAAGAACAAAACTGCATGTTAATTTTGAAAATACTATGAAGAAATGCCAAAATAAGAATAATAAGTACAGAAGATATCCCTTTAAGAACTGGAAAAGGTTGTCTAAAATTGTTCGGATTTCAATCTGAAGCTAAATTAAAGGAATCAAATTTATTTTCATTAAAATTGCAGCATTGTATTTTAAAAATTATGTTAAGCTATTCAGTGAAGATTTTTTGCACTAAATGCAGAAACAGAAAAGTATTTATTTGAATGCACTAATAACACTTATTTTTTGCACAAAAATATAATGTCAAAGATTTTAATGCGAATTTAAAAAAATGTCTTATTGAATGCACGTCTTTTATCAATATATGTTTAACTTTAGTTTACTTTCCCCTTTTGCCTTATTTAGAAATGAAACAGACCGAAGAATAATACATATTTCAAAAATGACCATGTATATATCCAGAATTTTTAGAAGCCTACAACCAGTTATCAAATTGATCAACTTATGCGAAAAACAATCTATTTTGAACAGAAAAGAAAGTTTTAACGTCTCCACTCAAATCGAATCATCTATATTCAGAAAACTTAAAGAAATTATCAAAATTCTCAAATTTCATTGTGACATTACGTCGGAACAAGTTAATGAACGCACAAGTTCGTCGGCTGAATTTCTAATCCAATTACTTTCTAGGTAGTAACCTTTTATGGAAATTTTTTTTATTAATCTTAGGAACAGTACGTTCACAAGACCACTGCGGACATGATTCATTCTCGGCAATGTGGTTTGCTGATTTGAGGCATTTCTTCATATCAGAAACTTTGCCGTACGCACTAAAACTAATATCAGAAAACAAATTCTTTCGGTGAATGCTCTTTATGTTTATCTTATTTTAAAGGTTTTGGAGTAAACATTGAACAGATACGCAATTTATAAATTTATTAATAAAACACAGTCAAAACAAGGAAAATGATGACGCTCTTTTTTCGACGACATTTAACATTAACTTTTCCAGTACCGGTAAATTTAAGAGAATATTTTAACCTAAGAAATGTTTTTAGTCTATAAATAGACAGTGGTTGGTTCAATTTTTTAACTTAACACAAGATCTCAATAACTTTTTTAGTTTATTCCTCTTTTTACGTCTCAAGAACCACGGAATTATCGAGATAATTTTATTTTTTTTAAAAACACTGAGTAATTCCTATATTTCTCTTACGTACTTTATATACCTAATACTGTTCATTATTATTTCTGAGTTTTCCTGGTATTCAAAAAATGATGAAACGTATACAAAATTATGATAGTTGCATGGTCTTGGGCAACTAGTGTATGCTTGCGACGTGGCAGGGATGTTCTAAGTGGCACCCGCTAGAACAGTTATTATGCAAACTTCGGGTGTTGCGTAACTTGGAATTCAGCATGACTAGATGATGACGGATAATAAGCCAGGATATTGCCGTCCCACACACCCTCCTCCTTGCCGGTAATGCTTTTTGCTTTAAGTACTAACGGAGGAGTGGGTTGCCGGTGGGCTTCGGAATGTACCAAGAACCGTTGGCAATTGTACAGCAAAGTTCATTCTTCTGACTGAGTGTTTGGTTTTGTTTTAAAATCAGTGGAACTACATGTGCACTCATATACACTCTGTTTTTGGAGGCGCAAAATTTCGGTGGGGCGATGTAAAAGGGCAAGTGTTAAAGAGACGTGTTGCAGCTATTAAGGTTATCATTTTTATGCTAAATTAACGCTGAAAAGTTAAGTGAGTGCGCGATGACAGAAATCACCCAAGAGGCGGTATTTGGATGATAGACAAGAAAATTGAAAAGCACCGTTTAAATAGTCCGGGGTTTTTCGTTGGCATACCAAGCAGGATATGATTTATTCTGCTGGCTTTATTTTTAATATCAATAAGGAATACTGAAAAAAAGAAGAATCGATCGCTGGGACAATACGTTTACTCACCTGACGTTTCGATATCCATCGCGGGTTCATCATCATGAGACATGAGTAGCATGTGATAATCCTTCAACTTTAATGATCGACATGTAAGCTTGATGCAGCTTTGACTTACACTATGACACGTTTTGAGAAAGACTGCTAAGACAAGCCATAGAGATTTCAATTGAAAATGTAAAACGATATTTCATTAGAAAATTATAGTGCAAGTTCGCGTTAAATTCCAAGCATCGACCGCCACAACCGCGTTAACTATATTCTGTAATAATCGACAAATGAGACATATTGCATAAATTTCATCGATTCTCAATATCTTTCAAAGTTCCACTAACGTAAATTGGAAACATAAACCACGATGCGTTTTCATGTCTCTAATTGATTTCAGGTCAGAAGTCCTTAGTTTTTACTTTCAATTTTAAAACCTTACCCAATTATTGAAGTATCTAAGACCGTACAATATTTTTGAAATTTATCACATTCTTTCGTTTACGAGTTAATTCAGCAAGCATATAAAGTATTCTACGTTCATATCCACAAGTTTTGAGCACTACATAGCATTCTGTTAATAATCTGGCCGAATTGATGCCAGTCTTTATACAGAAAGCAAACAGCATTTAAACTCACCCTTTTTATGTAGATACAACGGGAAATCTTGCTTAACAATATTCGAGAACTATGATATTTCTTTAAAAGGTGAATATGTCCGAACAACGAACACAAATATTAAAAAAAGGTATTATTGTCCAGCAAATAATTCAAATCATCGTTACGTCTGCGTTTTGAATAAAATATAAACGAGTGTGTACAGACATCGCTACACAATTGCTGACGTGTTAGTTGTTAAATATTCAACTTGTGCTGTTTATAGAGTCAGGTTAAAAAGCAAACATTTGAATGCAAGGAATACGAGGTATATATAAAACTATAGAATTTCATCGTCAACTAATCGATCATGCAAATCCACAATATTCACATTTGGTCAAAAATGAACAAACACACTTAAATTGTCCCAATCTCACAGTTTTGCGAAATCAAAACTCCCATTTTAGGGCGCTTGCTCTAATGAATTTTACACCAAGGACATAGATGTATACATTAAAACACTCGATTCATTTCATTGATGTGGAAAAATAGGCAAATTTGCTGAATCATTTAATTTCACATGTTTTTCACGAAAACATCTTCAATGCAAAAATCCGCCCCAAAGTATTACAGTAGGTAAGTAATGATCGTTTTTAAAGAAAGGCAGGTATGGATTATTACACAAAAGTACAAATATAACAATAACAATAACTTTCATAAAATTTGAATTTTTGACAAGAACAACTTGCATCAATAAAGGTTATTGTACATGTGCATGGAAAAGGGAAGCACATGCGAAATGGAAAACAATGATTCATGGACAATAACTTAAAATGTTTGTGATTGCTGACTTGCATATAGAACAAAAATACTGCCAGTTAGACACTAAGACAATCGAGTTGCCTATTTTTGTTTGTTGAAGGTAAGTATTATGTACAGAGCCGAAATATGTTTGCTTTGAACTTCGCTCCTTTGCATTGGCCCACTGCGTTCTGAAAACAAAAAGATACTTTCAAAGACTCAGGCTGTAAGCAGCAATAGAAATTCTAATTAAAGATCCCGGTCGGACTGGCTATTTGTTTTGCAAAATCCCAGCTTATATTTTCATGCATTATCATGTTCAGATCAGATGCAAGAATTAACTGCGGCATTTTTGTCCAAAAAGTATTTAATTACTTCTGCGCCGTAGCCAAAGATACCATTTGAATTATCGATAACTAACTTACATTTGATTTTTTCCTTTATCGACTGCCGAAGTTGTCGCTCTTCTGAATCTCATGGCCATCTGAACTATAAGCAGCCATAACTTCTTAAAGATTGTTTGGGCTGTCTTGCAACGCTTTCTATAATTTGTGATAAAATGCAGATTGAAAACTTTAAAAAGATTTTACTGTGTATATTGGAACCTACTTTATTCTTTTGCGTCTAGTAGTTCTTTGAGGTCCCCCAGAAAGACATATGCACAAGAATAGCGCCTTCGTACTCTGAGCTTTTCTCTTACTTCCGAAAAATTGGGATTATATTTTGGAAAAGGATTATAATTGTTAACTCTTTTTGGTTACGATTTAAGTAGGGGTTAAACCTAGGAAAGGGTTAGTGCTTAAAATAGAGTAAGAAGTAAGATTTTAGTTCCCAATAAGGCTTTTATTCATAGTTAATGTTTGGGTCATGACATGTTAATACCTTCTGTTCTTGGAACTGAAAATATGTGCACCAGTATTGCGTTGGCGGGGCAGTCGAATTCTCCTTTCCTGAAGAAGAGTCCCTTAAGTAATAATTAGCATTGCTGTTTCCCTTCAGCTCTTGCCTGTGATTATAAAAAGAGAACTATAGATAGGCCAATATGCGTGCCTCAGGTTCTTAATATAAAGAAGAAGGAGACACGACCTCTGGAACGGCAAGGATTGCGTCTCTGTCTTCTTTAAACTACTATGTAGCTTGATGATTCCTGAAGCATCATGTAAATTAGGAAAAAAAGCGCATATGAAGAATCCTAAAACGTATATTAGACGCATTTTTGTTAATTGCTTACTTATCGCAGTTAAGTTACGAATATTAGGACATGTTTTAAGATGCAGTAATACACTTCGGCTCTTTTATTCACAACATTAAGGCACAGTGCTTGACGGCTATTACAATCGGATTTATAACACATTTTATGTGTTTACTTCTCCTAGAAAGGAAGATTATTCCCCCCGATCGTTAGATTATGCACATGCTATCATACATTCTGTTTCCAGGTATTAACCAGGTATTTCTCGTTTAGTGCTGTGCAAGGGAGTTAGTTTGGTGAACCATTAAACCCCACATTTTTAAGATGATCACCAACAAGTTCTACCTTTAGTATTGCTTAAATAATTCCAAAATGATTGGTGCGTTACTGAGGCTAAGCTCAAAAGTACTGTTCATGAGCCAATATATCAAAAGCCGCAATGTTATCTCTTATTGCTGCAATGTCGTCCCGGTGCTTCGTTCGACTGTGGATGTATCCATAAAACTTATTTGGACAAATTGTGGCTTGTGTTGGAAGTTGATGCTCAAAGGCAGTTCTAGAATTTCGTTGTTCCTGACGGCATATATTTCGTTGCACTTTATATTCGGCAAGTGATGTTGAATCTTGAAGATGCTCGTACTTTTTCCACAACCTTTGTTTCTTCTCCATGGCCCTTATTATCGGCTGGTTGACATATGGAGGTCTGGCACATGGTCTTATTACTTTTATTGGACAATGGACTTCAATTAAGCGATAAACAGTCCCTTGAATACGCTGTCATATTTCATTTGAATCGTTCGTACTGGGTAACCGGTTTTCTGCGGAAGTGGTTCGTCTCATTTCTTCAAAACCGGCTTTCCAAATATTTCCGCGCCTCTTTATTTGCGATTTTTGAGACAGTAAGTAACACACGTAGGTAAAAGCAACGTGGTCGCTTAAACCAAGTGGTGGTTGTGAGTTCATTTCCCTTATGATCTCCTCTTCTTTACTGAAAACAAGATCTAGACAGTTTGATCGCTGGCCTTCTCGTAGTCGGGTTTTGAAGTCTATGTGTTAAATGAGATATTCGTCCAAAGAAAACTGAAGTATTTGATAATTGAAAGGTGCTGCTGCGGCCTTTACTTCAGGCCTCATCCAATCGATGCCAGGAGCGTTTACTTCACCCAGGAGTAATGGGGTTTCCTGTTAACATATAACTGTCAGTGAACTTAGCAGTTCTACGTCGTCACTTTCGCTGGAGCCGGGAGGCCGATAAGCAACGCATATATTGAGTGCCAGGTGTTGCCTGACCTTAATTTTGCATGTAAATTATTTCATATCGTCGTAGAGCTATGTCTGCGATTTCCCTCTGACAACAGGAAATTTTATTGGCTACATAAAGTGCCACTCCTCCGCCCCTACACTGAGATCTGTCACAACGGAACAGGAGTTAGCCTGCAATTCTCACTTTGCTGATCCCTAATGCTTCCGTCAGCCGAGTCTCTGTTAATGCAATTATATGCGGTTTCTGTTCAGATGCTATTAGTTTCCGTTCGTCAAGTTTATTGAAGAGATTTTGAAAATTGGTATAATAGATCTCGAGGCAGTGGCCACTATTGCTTGTGGTATCTTCTTGAACCGGCCGGTTGACCTTGGTTAAGTTTTCCGCCTGACTACTTACGGCCAAAGAAAATTTCGTTCAATGTGGACTATTTCTCCTCCTCCTATTTGTAGGCCGGTTTCGCTTTTGTTCTTTCGGTCGTTTAGATCGTTTTTCAAAAGTCACATTTTCCTGCGTTCCTTTGGTTTATAATCCGGCTGAAAGAAAACTCTAGCATGCATGGTCCGTAGAGACGACTTTCTTTCCAGCATAAGCTGTGCCTTCGCTTCGGTGTCCCAAATGACCTTTAATGGTCGTGGCCAAAAGCTTGAACCATTCGGCGGCTGATCTTTGCCTATTCTAAATGTTTTGAGAATTTTTACAGGGTCAGTGCCCCTAAGCAATGATTTAGCGTACTGCCGAATGAGACCTCGATCGTGCTCCACCTTATCCCCAGAAACTGTAGCCGTTGATTCTGGTGCACCCTTTATCACTTTATGTTGCTTACGGTTGGCTCGAGCTTGGGCCGTGGTAACATCGCACTGAAGCCGAGTAGAAGTAGGGGTTTCGAAGTCCAGATATGTGAAAGATTCTATGGAAATTTTGCTTGTAGCATTTTCTTCTAAGTTACTGTTTGCCCTTTGGTCCAATTCAACTTCCTTTTCTTCAGAAGTCTCATCTTTGAGTGGTTTTCTTGCTTTTTGTTCACATGACGTGCTCCAAGTTCTGTCCCGCGATATGACTGAGGGCTTTGGTCGGTCTTTAGCAGGCCGTTCTGCATCCGCCTTCTACTGGCGTATGCGTCTGCATTTGGCCCTCCTGGACTCGTGGTTTCCTGGTTTATCAACCACTGACCTGTCCTCTGCATGCGCCGCATCCGGTGGTGTTATCTTATTGTGCTTTTTGAGCACTGCTAGTATCTCCGCGTAAAATTCAAGGCTTCCTTCTAAACGCATTACGCGCGTGGCTAGGTTAAGACATACTTCGCAATCTGCACGCGGAGGCTTATTTGGCTGGGTGGTGTTCGGTTCTAAGACGGTTGGTAAACGAAGATATGTTTTTGCATAGTGGGTGGTCTGGGATTTCGTACGCGTTATTAAAAGCACTTCAGCTATTTCTGGGAGTACCTTGACAAAGGCTGTAAGAGGTGGCTTACATAAGTAAACCTGATTATACTCGTTAGAGTATATCTTAGAGACTTGGCCTTCAGGGTGTGAGCTGGTGGTGAAGTCGGTAGAGGGTCCAACATTATAAAATCAGGTCCGGGGTTCAAATCCAGCCGTCGAAGAACATTTTTTTAGCTAGCAGAGATGGATTGTGCACGCTAGCTATACGCATGCCATTGGAAACTATATTAGAGTGCATTAATTCAAAGTCTGCAATCGACCGGCCGTGCAAATATAGATAGCGAAAAGATTTGCTTGGGCAATTAATTTAAACAGTCAAAATTTGTAATTTGAAGGAATCAGCTTTTGTTGTAAGGAGTTCTTTGCACTGTAAGAATCAGATTCAGAAGCAGCGATGTTGTTCTTAGGAGCGAGTGAACTACCAGGCTTGTGCTGATCGTAGGAATAACTTCCAGAGCGTGGTATAATCCGCGGTCCAGTAAGATTGTTCAAACGAAGGATTCGTCCCACTCAGAAAGCGTATTTACAAAATGCAGATAGTACGCATTTCCATTGTCAGTTTTTATAGCCGGATGTGTCTTCTACAGTAAGGTAGACACTGTAAACCTCGTGAGCGCAAATATCTTAAATTTGAAATCAATTTCAAATTTTTCACGTCATAATTGTATGAGCTGCTAAGGTTGATAAGTGTTCGGCGACGCAGTACCGTCAGTGCAACTAACAAAACTTTTTACCGAAATTTCTAATAAATATTTAAGCTCGATTCCAAATATCAGGCGAACAAGCTCTTGAGTCAGCGATCTCATATTTCTTGCACAATTTTGAAATGCATTCGTATTACTCCAAGAGGGTAAAAGTGCTGCGGATTACTTTTATTAAAGTTTTACGCAGCGTGTTTAGCAACAGTAGTTTAAGAAGTGCACCACAGAAACCTTTAGTACCAGCATTTCTTTCTCTGGAAACGGACGATATGAGGATTTAACGGGTAAAAAGTTGGGATAGAAAGTTAAATATACTTTAATAACTGCAATATGCATTTTACTTTATAGTATTTAGTCTTAAATATCGATTAATGTCTTCATATTTTCCTAATCTGTCTTATAATTTAACGTATTGCGGAAAAACCAGATTATAAAATGCTGATTTTTCGAAATTCCTGAAAAAAATGGAAATTCTGGTAAGCAGGTCGTCTAATTCAACATAACTTAGGTCAAACTTTTAGTGCTGGGGTTACCTTACTATAGTCTTCTGGGCAAAGCGCCACAATCGCCTTCATTTTACGTGTGGAACAGCTTACTTCCATCCACCCTCGGGAAGCAAATTTAACTTCATTCTTAAACTTTAAACTTAATTCTACAAATTTTCTTTACTGCTTATCCTATATTTTCACTCCCGAAACCCCTATAACCACCCTTACCGTAAAAAATGCTGGAACTAGGGGTTTATGAGGTGCACTTCTTAAACTACTATTGCCGTGTTTTTAAGAATGCTCCATTGGTAAAATGAAGCTTACCTGCTTTGGTAATTTCCGAAGCAACTAACTACAATAACTCTATGTATGCCTCGTGACTTCCACAAATCCAGTGCATTTCAATTTGAGTGTTTGTCACAAAAAAACTGTCATGAGTAGAAAAAACATGTTAACACTTCATGCTTCTCTTAAATGAGCAGTATGACAGAACGTTCAGTTGATCGCGTAAAGTGAGTTGCTTGACGTGCGATTAAATTTGCATTGATGGGGTACAGTGTAAGTCACTGAGGATGTGTCAACCTGTCGTGTAAATA
The DNA here is from genome assembly GCA_036362985.1 of Ligula intestinalis. Taxonomy (NCBI): domain Eukaryota; kingdom Metazoa; phylum Platyhelminthes; class Cestoda; order Diphyllobothriidea; family Diphyllobothriidae; genus Ligula; species Ligula intestinalis. Next base: position 1,431,393 of record JAYGXS010000003.1, on the reverse strand, counting down.
TTCATTACTTTTCACGGAATGTCTAAGTCTCGCGCAAACGTAAGATATCACTTGAAACCTACTGTTGGTAGCGCAGATTCGTAAATTATTAGGTTTGCTGATAAGATGTTTGTAAACGTCTTCCTCTGGATACATATCATATATGTACTTTTAGAGAGTTCAGGCCATACCAATGTTTTTGTTTTATTTGATAATGAGGTAAAACAATAATAATTTAATTGAGCTGGAGAAAAAGAAAGAGCAAGAGAGCAATAAAATACGCATCGATGACCTTTATTACTGATCTATGCATATTATTTCCAAATTGCATTCTGTAGTCGTTTTGCCTTTTCGCAAGTGGCACAACGCGTATCTTGCGGTATAAATGCTCTCACGAGTTATACTGATATCAGTTTAAAAAATTTAATATCTCGTTTGGCCTTCAGCTCACTCGTTACGAAAAAAATAACAGAAATTATTATCAATAAAGTTCAGAAAGTCAAGCAGAATAATATTGATGTCATTTGTTTGTTAACCCCCCATTTTATAACCACCGAATAGTCAGGCAAAAAATATAATATAAGACACAGTGGCAACTTAAATTTAATTTCTTATTCGTAAGTTGCTACCTTCGGCTTATGCACCTAAAGAATGATTAGGAATATGTATTCTTTTGTCATGTGTCACGCCCAGATCGGTAACATTACCTGCAACGAATATTCCGTATTGTCGATTGCAGTAAAAGGCTCTTGTGGCGATGGCCTAAAATATCTGAATGGGGTCTTCAGACTTAGATTAACTGGACTACTAACGAAATCACCAGCCAGAAATTATAACTCTTCTCAGAAATTTCTATTGACATTCATTCGATCATCTTAAGATGAAAAATCAGGTGACATGTTCTTTTCATTCTTTTTTGAATATGAAGCGTGTGAAAATATCATTTTTCAAATAACGCAAAAACTGATTGAAAATTAATAAATGATGACATGGTCTGCTTCCAATTAAAAAAATTATTTTCCAGACAAGTTTGAACATGAAAAGCGTTGCAATTGCATCGGGATTTTTAAAGTTGAGTGTTACATATATTTCATTTAAGAAACATCGCCTATAGGATATCATTATTGTCATTAAGCAGCAAAAGATGCGATCACTTAAACAAGAGTTTTATATTCCCGGGGTTTTGAATTCCGTCGAGGCGAACTACCGTAGTTGATCTCAATGTAACTCCGTGGTTTTTGCATGGTACGTTAACCAGATACTCTAATATTCTAATTCTGAGACCGAGCCATATGTCAAAGTTGTTCCTGTTTGATTTTTTCCTTCCCTTAAATTTCACGCATACATCTACGAGATTCACTACCGACAAAGACGAGGATGACAATAATTGCTATTTTTGTGCGAATGAGCGCACGTGGTAGACTTGACATTACTTCGATGTCAGGAATGCTTTTCGAGTGATCCACCTGGTACCTTAGAAATATTCAAAGTCTCATGGACTGCTGCTATCGGCTACAGCAGCTACAGACGCGGCCGCCACCAGACTGCGCAGATTGCTCACAGCTACGAAGGCCGAAAGTCGCCAGTCCAACTGACCGCACGTCATCCTCTGTGTCGATCTTCCCTTATGCTGAAATTTTGACATCCGTCCTCGCCGTACCCCACCAGCCTTGACAACCACAATACCTTCCTCTACCGATTCGCATAGTTCCTGCAATTAATTAACCTACTAATTTACAGGCCGGAGAAAGATTTATCGAACGTAGTTTAGCAATTTAAGTCAGAATTTACGGAAATGCATTAGTCATCGTTATCCAGCCATGCTTAACCCCAGAAGTAACAGACCCAGAGGCTCTTACCCGCAACCTCGTTGGCTAAAAACCATCAAAACTAACTACTGTACACGAGATGAGGAATAACGTTAGATTATCGTAGTCGACAAAGACCACGCAAATTTCATAAATTTGTAAATGGTTGATCATTCCTCGAATAGCAGTGTGAATACATTGAGGAAAACACAGATATAATATACAACAGCATTAGGCATATTAAGTACTAGAAGATCTATAAGAAGTACTAAGTGTTCGTAAGCAAAAATGAAATTTTATCGGTAATTCAGGGGTTCTGAAGACATAAAATTAGTTAAAAATGAGAAAAATATATAAAGATATTTTGTTAAAATAAAAAACTTGGCAAAAACACTTTCTTTACATAGAAAGACATTTTATAGTCAAAATATTCTGTAAATTTTACCGTTATTCTATAAGCATTTATTGAATGTCATGGAAATTGTGTATCACCATTTTCTTATTTTTCGCTGTCTTCATTGACAAATTGATACATTTTGCGTCCCTTCGACGTTTACACAAAAACCTTTTAACTTAGATACACATAAAGAGCATTGATTGAAAAAAATTGCTTTTGGATATTAGTTTTAATGAGCATGGCAACTTTGCTGATATGTAGAAATGCCTCAAAACAGCAAACCACATTGTCGCCAGTGGATCGGCAGGTCAGGTCATGTTTTATCAAGGGAAATATAGGTAAATACCTTTGAACTTTCTATTGGTATAGGACAGTTTTTTCAAGGCATTTGATTTGTAGAACATTTCAGAACAGTGGCCTTGCCAGTAAATGGAATTTGGGTAAAGAAGGGCCGACAGTGAAAAAAAATCTTAAGCATTGTTCAGATGTCTAGTAGTTTGAATGCCATTTGAGAGATTTAAGGAAAAAAACTCTCTCCTGGCGTAGGGGTGAAAGGGGAACGCAGAGTTCATTCGAATCGGATGAACTTTGCTAAGAGTATTTAAGGCATGTCAGGGTGAGGCCATTGCGCTTTTTAACATAATACCAAGGGTCCCACGAAGAGAAGTGGAGTTTTAAAACTACTATTCCTAAGATTTATACAAAAAACTTTTCATTAAAGGTTACCTCTTAAAAAGTGCTTTGATTAGATATGTGGCTGACGATCTTCCGCGTCTATAATTTTTTTTCATTGTAATGTCACAATGACATTTGATAATTTGAAGAATTTGTTAAAGTTTCCTGAAGATACACGATTTGATTTAAATGGACATGATACAATTTTCTTTTCTCGTTTAAATGGATTATTTTGCGCATAAATCAATCAATTCAATTTTCTGATATAATCTTTCGAATTCAAAAAAACTGGCCATATGCACTGCCAATTTTTTGAAAAGCTGATAATTATACTGTAGGTTCCGACTTTAAATAACGCAAAAGAATTGCGTAAAGTACACAAAAAACTATACTTTCCAAAATACAAACATTCCTTTAACTTGGCTTTGCTTGAATCTGAGCATATTTCGACAAAATTCCCAGTTCTGGAAGGGATATTTTCTATACCAATTTTACTAACTTTTGATTTTATTTATAATATAATCAACATACACGTGCATTTTGGTTCTCTCCTTCGTAAAAGCACAGAAAAATCCTTCGATATGAGACTTCTCCCCATAACCTCAAAAGAAATTGCCATTTCTCTTAATAAAACCAACTTAATTGACGATTGAGCTAACTAAAAAGCTTTCGCAGAATTTACTTAACCAAATGAATCAAAATAATATTACTAAATATGCGCTTAAATACCAAGCCAAATTTCATCATGAATGTTGCATGATATGTTGCAACTGCTTTGCGTTAACTCCTTTGCCTAGTACTTCGCGCATGTATTGAGTACTTCGGATTATCAGCTCCAGCTGCATTATCAACTTAGCCAGTATAACTTTCAGATTGATATGCATATTGGCATTGGGTTGACGATGACTTTTATCAAAAAGTTCAGGTGTTCCGCTTGATAGTTAACGCGTTGAGTGCCAGAAGGCTGATTGATTTAATCTGTTTGCTTTTCTAGCTGCAATCTAAAATGTTTAAAATTTTTATGAGGCAGGTAAAAATAGTTACCTTTTAACATGTGCAAAAAATCATTTTGAACCGAAAATTGATGTTTATAGTTGTGCTTTGCCAAACGTTTGACTTATGTTGCACATTTTTCTTCAGATATCAAGAGTTAGGGATGTTAACTAACAAAAAGTGAAAACTACCTAGATATAAGTGAAGTGCAATGCAAGTACTGCACACAGAAAGGCATCGTTTATTCTTGATTATTATGACACAATCACTATAGTATAGGTAATAGAGTCTTAGAACGAATGAAGAGTAGTCGCCACAGACAATGCAATTTTCATTACTATGTAAAAGTTTGATTATTACTCGAATACCAATGCGAATGCATTTAGGAAGATTAAGCAATAATAATTAACTGCAACAGGCATATTGGGTACTTAAAAGAACTATAGGAATAACTGAGTGTTTTAAAGAAAAATAAATAAAAAATTTCGATAATTCCGTGATTTTGGAGACATAAAAAGAGCTATAAACTAGAAATATCCATTTAGAAATTGTGTTAAATTGAAAACATGAAGCAACAACTTTCTTTTTATAGAAAGAACTCTTCTTTAGTCAAGGCATTCTTCTAACTTTAATCTTATTGGATAAGTATTTGTTGAATGTCATCAAAAAAGTGTGTCATAATTTTCCGTGTTTTTACTGTTTTCTTTGATAAATGTATGAGTTTTGCGTTTGTTTGACGTTTAAACGAGAACGTTTTACATAAGCTAGATTTAAAGACTATTTACCGAAATAAAGTGCTTTCCGATGGCAACATTTTTGAAATACAGAAATGCCTTAGAACAGCAAAACACATTTTCGAGTGTAAATCGTGTCCGCACTGGAGTTGTTTAACTACTTTTCCAAAAATAAATAAAAACATTTCCATAAAGGTTAATTATTAGAAATTGCTTTGACGAACTTCTGCGTTTATTAAATTTTTCCAACGCAATGTCACAATAACATTTTATACTTCTGCAAATTTATTTAAGTTTCCTGAATATAAACGATTCAATTTGACTGAAGATGAAAGAAATTTCTTTTCACTTTATAATGAGTTACCTTCCACGTGAGAAGATTAATTCCACATTCAGTTATAAACAGGCGAATTAAAAAAAACTGGCCATTTTCATATGCGATTCTTAAACTTCTGATTATTTTTTTGTCAGTTCCGCTTCTAAATGAACCAAAAGAGGAAAGCAAACACACAAAACACCATACTTCTTCACGAAACTAAGGCATTTTTGTCTTAAATTCGCGATAACATGTAAGACATTTTTATTGAAGGATTTGGAGCTTCATTTGTGCATTCAAACAACTACTCTTCTGTTACTGTAAAAAGACTTCGCACATAAATTTTTTTTAAAAATCTTCAATGTTACTGCAAACAAATGTGATCCCTTTAACTTGGCTTTACTTCAATTTGAACAATTTTAGATAGACTTTTCCAGTTCTGGAAGGGATATTTTCGATGCCTGGTTTACTTATTTTGAATAACAAGGCCTCTTAAAAAGGATCTTACTAGGAAACGGTGCTTTTGTGACGAGAGAACTAACTGAGTTGGATGGAATGGAGGTTAAATTACATGATTTTTGAATTATCCACATTTAAATGTGTGAGATAACAGGATGCAGCAGAATTTGTCCTTTTAAGAGAAACACGCGATTAAAAATAGACGGATGAAGCCGTTAGAGCTGTCAATAAACGCAGTCTTCTTAATGCGTATTACCAAAAAGCAAACAAGCCTATAAGACACCAAAAGCATTTGAAAAATTAAGGGAGTGCGACGGTAAGTTATTCGTTTCTCGGGTATGGCTAAGGAGAAACTTGATTTAATCTATTGGTTCCTCATTTTTTATTCCAAAATTTGTAACAATTCTCCATGTTTCATTCACAATCCTGGAAATTGAAGTTTTTTCTTTCATTGTTTCGTCTCGTCGGCACCAAAATGCCTTATATTTTTGGCACCTCGCACTTAAATCGGAAGAACAAGGACCATTATTAAGCTTGCTAGATGAATTGCAAAGTCAATGCGTTGTCTAAAAGTCTACGGCTTTGCGTAACTGGAATTTATTTGAACAGGTGACTTCACGTGATGAATCCACCAGATCCATGCGCGGTGTAGGACAGTTATCGATCTCTAATCAGTCAAAAAATATTATTGTTTACTATTTATTATTGGCGGTGTATAGGCACTTGTCAAATATATAAGAAGCTTGACAGGTAAACAAATGTACCTGTCGCAGATAGTTTGGACATGAAGAACTATTGCTTAACTTTCGGGACTAACGAGCACAAAACGATAGTTCAAAACACAATTTGAAGGTGACTTGTCCTCGATTCCTTGAGATTTCAGACTGTTCTTCCAGTATTTGTTTTTAGTTCTGCATATTCTGAAATGTTTATGTCATTTCAATATTAACTGGTTTTATGGGTCTTAGTACTCCAAAAATTACCGTATTAATGGTGCAAGACAAATTTTGGATACATTTCTAAAGACACTTATTTTCTTTTCTTTTATACCATTATCCCCTTCCTCGCCCACCGTGGTCTTCTTTTAGACAAGACCACAATCTCTGACGCTTAAACACACTTAATCATCTCCTTCGTGTTAACTGGCTATTTGGTCTGCAAACTTATGTTTCTCTACCCCCTACCTACTGTTACTTTAAAGGTCAGGTGATAAATGATTGAAAGCATGTAATCTCTTATTTTTATTGCATAAATGCTGATTTCTATTCAGTATTAGCTTCAGGAGGGCCCGTTTATAAACCGTTGTTCTGAGCAAGCAACTCTTTTCGGCTAGAGAAAAATTATATACCACTGCATTCCTCCTTTATAACTGTTCCAAATATACTTATGCAATTTTGCTGCAAAAACGTCCAGTAAAATCGGTTCTTTACTTCCCATTTAAGACAAAAAAATGATACACGCATGTCTACGGTACATTGTTAATACGGTTTGCATCGCATAAGCCGCAAGAAAATAAGCTGGTATAGTTCATACCTTACTTAAATTTGGCAGTTACCCATGTAAAATTACGTTGTTAAACGAAACCACTTTAGTTAAAAGTCCTCTTTTCTTTTAGTATACAAAATTGTATTTGGTTATATTGGATTATTTCAAAAAATTATCTCCTTTCTTAATTTTAAATATTTTGATGCGGATGAGTGTCCTGGTTCGTACACGGCTGCACCTATAACAGACTGTTTTGGTGTCCAAAGAAATTTTAAAGTATTTTACTAAAATGACAAAAAACTACCATATTCAATATCGCAATTATAAAAAAATTCTTCCTTACCTGAAAATTTCGGCAGAATTTAAATGTGTATAGACTTTACTCACAGGCTGCTTAAATGTGCTTTTAAAATGTCCATAGTTCTGAGAATCACTACATTCATGCAAGTCCTGCAAACAACTTTCATAAGGAAATTTAACTTGGTTGTTTGGTATACATTTGAACGGGTTATTTTCATCATATGAGCGAATTGTATAATAAGAAATGCTTTACGAATTGAGGTGAATGTACGCATCCCAGGTAAACTGACACCGAAAGTAAAGTTATTGAGGAAAATAGACATTCATTTTGGCTAAATCATGGGTGAGTTTATATAAAAGACATTTTTCATGCTAAGGTTCGACAAAACCAAATGTTGTGCTGTTGAAGAATTCCATAATAAGTAAAAAGGTGGTATAATTATCCCTGCTAGAACTGGAACATTATGTGCGAAGTTAAGCAGATGGAAGTGAAGCAAAATTTAAGGAATCGCCTTTTCTAAAGAAAAAAGCATGAATTAAAGTTGCACAAAATGCACTAATGAAAACGTTTTTGATAAAACTTTTTTAAGCGCACAGCTGACTTTGCATGTAAGCAAAGTTTCCATATGTTACCGCGAAGGCAATCTATTGAAGGACTCATAAAACGAAAGTCATGTAGAAATATAATATTTTGTAAACAATACGTTCCGCTCAAGCATTATTAAGAAACAGAACATCAAAAAGAATATTTTTTAAATGCTCATATATGTGGCTTTTTTGCATTCACAAACGGATTACGGATCTGGGAATTAATCCCCTAAAGCGAAAGGCAATTCGTTATTAAAAAAGTGTGTTCTTTAATCTCCCGTAAAATTTACTCATTTTTCTTCAGGTAAATTAAAACATTGTCAAATGTCTCCAATGTTACCGTTGCATTACCTTAAAAAATTAAATATACAGAGAAAATTGTCAGCTAGATATCACATAAAAGCACTTTTGAAAGAAATAACTTCTTATGGGAAATTTTTATTATTCTAAGGTATAACAATAGGCGTTGTATTTAGCAGATAATTTGTATGCTTGAAAATTTTGTTTGCTTTTTTGAAGCATTTCTTTAATAGATCTCATATCCAAAGGTTCATTTTTTGGTAAATGCTGTTTAATTATATCTTATTTTAAAGGTTTCGATGTAAAAATTAAACGAAAGCCCAATTTATCAACTAATCTATAATGACACCGAAAACGAGCGAAATCATGAGAGATTTTATCCCATGATATTCAATAAGTAGATATTCACTAATGGTAATGTGTACAAAATATTTTGAGTTAAAAAAAGTCTGTTCATATAAAGAAAGTGGTTGCTTTAAGTTTTATACTTAACGAAATTTTTAAATTTATTTTTCTAATTTATAGCTATTTTTGACGTCTCCACAACCTAAGAATTATCGAGAAAATGTTATTTTTCTTAACATAAACTTAGTTCTGCTTAATTTTGTTTAAACTTATTAAAATGCCTCATGCTGCTCATTGTTATTTATAACTTTTCGTTAATGTGTTCTTACTAGTTTGGGAGAAATAATCAAACATTAAAAAAATTGGGGCAAGTTGATTGCAGGACTCGCAAGACTGTATGTCTCTGGAGCGATATTTACCATTCATCTGGCGCTTTAGTTCCTTTTTAACGTTTCTGTTTCGACTTTTTTATCAACAAGGTCATTTCAAGAACTAACTGTCGGCCGGAAAACAAAAAATATCTTTATTGCGATTGATCTTACTTAGCACTGCAAATTGATATCCTTGTGCTGTTTTTTGAAAGAATTGTACCTAGGCTTTTTGTTTTATTGCCTCTGGCCATTTGATAAACATCTGCTGAAATCTACTTCTCACTTTGTTTGTGAGATAAAAGGCGTCAACGCATCTAATGTATTTTTTACAGTTCTCAAACCGTTTATGCGGCAAATATCAGAATAACTTCAGAGCAAAAATAAGCCGCCACTGCAGCATTCCTCAGTCAGCAGAGCTATTGAATTTTAAACATTTGGCAGTTTCGCGTACAGGAAACGGTTTATTTAAAAACAATTACCAATTTTTTTAATGTGTCGCTAATTTCCGCTGGCTTAACATAATTAAGCAATGTTGGATTATCAACTAAAATAAGTTATTTCTTTGTCTTACCTTAACCCATTTCGTGAGTTACATGGTTTTCTTCGGGCGTACGTAACTGCGTACATCAAAACCTTATGATAATGCGCCCAGACTTCCTCAAAGAAAAAACTGACCGTAATAATTTTTTCAAGTCATGCAAGTTTTCTCACCAGTAAAATTTAGCAAAATGTGGATCTTCTGATATCGAAAATTGAGGCCTTAACTTGTTCAAATTAGGCTTTGTTGAGGTGTCAAATGGTATTACATTAAAAGTAAGACAAAAGAGTTCTGTTTAAAAACACGCAGCTTTAGATTTCACTGCTGCAGAATAGCCACATATTTTTCTCTAAAACCCTACGAGGTAAAACGAAAATATACCTGGCAATCGAGGCATCTGCATCTTTGATATGACACTAAATTTGGACTTTGTGTGGTAGTTTACTTTAAGCCGGTGAAATGGTTTGCTGATGAACAAATATATTTTGTTTAATCAGAGCTAGAATGGGGCTTTTCGGTGAATATTTAACTTTTGGGCGGGAAAAAACTATTCTGATTTGATATAATTCATACTAGGCAATGCTAGCAAAACCCACTTAGCTGTTTTTAATGCAATAGTTATAAGCTTTTTTGTTTTGCCTGTATCTGGTCAGGCATAAAGTTTATTCAAAAATGGGAGCTCAAACTAGAGAGCGTGACCAGTGCAAATTAAGCTACCTAACGCAGGCGAAATCCGCATTATATATAACAACTGACCAGCCTTTTTTCGCAAATTATCAGCCGCATTACGAGTTCTTTGATGCAGTCTTGGGAGATCGATAACGCGGGAGTAATATTTGCAAACATTGCATCTATGGTTGGACTTTAATAGGTTTTTAATAGCACACCATTCATATTTTTTGCTTAACGTTACGGCGATTACTAATGCCGTTGAGAGTTTATAGTCGGAAATTTGCGCTCTTAACATAGGAACCCGTGAACCCGTTAAAAATGTCCAATTTTTGCAGTGTCTGTCAAATTTGTGAGTCGACCACTAAAAAGGCGTTCGAATGTTGCGATCGACGATGTCTTCCGCGAGCCTCAACAACCAAACTGTAGAAGAAATTAATAGAGCTGAATACATACAAAACCTGACCATCGATATTCTGCTGCGTGAGGCGTAAGCGCATACCAGAAGATGAAATGGCGAACATACGTTTGTTTTAAATAATTCTCATCAGGCAAATACATTTATATGGTAATTAAGTAAATAAACTATGCAGGTTTATAGAAAAATTAGAACAGTTGTCAGGGCAGGGGGAATGGAGGGGAAGGAAAGGGTGGGTCAAAATACGCTCAGCATTGGGGAAACTGGTAGCTGGCTGAGGTGTTAAGCTGCTGGCTGTTGGGTAAGCAGCTTTTGACAATGGTGACTGCGGCCGCGCGACGAAGTTTCTTGTAGATAACTCAGAAGGCCTCTTTGGAATCCACCCTATGGTCCGAGTCTACCAGGTGCGCTAGAATGGAACTATCTAACCCTTTAGTTGACCGTTCCCTAACCATGCTGGAATGTGTTCTCGTACTCTCTTGGACAAACGATGGCTCGTGCGACAAATGTATCCCGCCCCACAGGAGCAGGTAAATGAATATATGCAAATAGATGTGGTCTGGGCTAGCAGTTTGTCCTTTAACTCTCCGTTTTAGATGGGAGTCGGCGTAAGCTGCTGGAAAAGTGGTTGCTACAGCTTGACTCAGGCACCTTCTTAGAAGTTCGCTTGGCTAGTCCCCTTGAACTGGGACCCTGGTGAATATTTGCTGCTTCTCTGTGGTTGACACTGCGGGTTTTGGTGGCCTTTCAGTCACGTTCTTGGTGATAAATCAAATGGGATACCCATTGTGTCGAAACACACCTTGAAGCTTCTTGCGTTCCTCTTCTACGCTATCATTTGAGCAGACTCTTTTCACCCTTTGCGTCAAACATCGTATTAAATTACGTTTGGATTTTAACGGTACGAAGCTAGCAAAATGTATGTATTGCCCAGACCACATCTTCTTACGATATTCTTTCCGTTGAATAATCCCATCGGCCCTTTTAATCAGAAGTACACCAAACAAATATCTTAAAAATAAGTCAGGCCAAACAAAAGAAAAGTACCTAAACGTTCCACAAAAATCTGGCGGAGGAATGTATCTGTCGCACAGTAAAACAGGACCGTTTTGCTCTCCGTAGGACTAATCGAAGTGAACTAAGGAGCTCTCCCGAAATTTATGGTTCCAATTAATCTTACAGCTAAAACCATTTTCAAGTTCTCTCCGAAAACAGCATGCTTTAATGAACGTAGTGTGTCAGTATCATGTGTGTGCAGGTAATGAAACAAATATATGGAGTATTTTCCCCATCAGCGATGGCTGTAGTAAAGCCATTTTTGTTATGAAGGACAACTAATCAGTAAAGTTTCATACTTATGCAGGAATATAATTAATACAGAACGAAATTATAAAAACTACCTTTTTTGTGATAAGGTGTTATTGCTACTTCGAGCAGCTGGATGCAAAATTGAAATCAACCGCCGGCACTCAGCTGGCAGTTTTGGCATACCCAAGGAATATCAACATGCTTTCTTCGCAGTGGAATGCCTCTCATACAATCCCGCCCCCAACTTTGGCCAGAACTGTCAGACAAGGGTCCCACAGTGACTAGCTAAAATCGACTTCTACGTAGCAGACAGAAATGTGGACACATCTTAGACAATTCCGAAGCAGCGATTAAGAAGTACAAGTAAATTTGAACGCTACAATCTGAAACATATCAATTTTATGATTCGTATTATCGAGTAAGCTCATCAACAGGGACAACGAAGGCTGCACTTTATGCACCATTAGCAGCCTCATCTGCGGCTATCCTTGACGGTAGTTTCTGGTGAGAGCCTGGCACGTCGGGACCTTATATTCGCCTCAGAGTGCCCGTACCTTATTTGGCTGCTAAAACTCTGGGATCTGTCAACAGATATATCGAAAAATCCAACTAAATAACAGGGGAGTTGAGAAGAAGACAAAATGCTTAAAAATGGAAGGCAAAGCACCCCCTGAATGACAATAACGTGTGTTTCGTTTGCCTGATATTTCGGATTCCGTTAGAAATCCTTAATCATAGTTGACGGTAACATAGGCATAATCATGCGCAGATAGGGTTGAAACATGCGCAGGTTGCACGGTTCATAGTGGTCATTTGCGTGTGTGTGATAATTATTTACTTCTGTAGCCAACGTTTGGGTCTTAATTGATCCGCATCAGTTAAGATCGAAGCGGTGGCCACAGAAATGAATAATAGGCAGGGATTATATCATAGTGCTGTGAAATTGCAGTGCCCATTTTTTGGCCTCAATCCTTCTCTGCCCTCTCACTTGAACATGTCGACTGACAAAATAGTTGGCCACGAGTTAACACGCAGCGCTCCACATAGGTGAGCAGTCCGTTTTTTGTGTTTGCCAAACGATACCTATCCCCGCTACATGTGCCAGACTTTACCTAAAAACATTTTCCTCGCGCTGTTTTTCACGCAATACTGAAGCTGGCGGCGTGGAGGGCGTACGTGCAAAGTGTAGTGTTTTGGGAAAGTCGTTGCGCATTGGCGCGATTTTAGAAAAACGTTTGGTGTGTACCTTTTAGGTGGAGCAAGGTTTTTTGATCTGGATTAAACAATTTTGTTTGCCGATAGATATATGTGAATATTGTTTCATAAACTAATAAAAATGCTCCCATTCGCTAGGCTTATAATATTCAGTAATCTGAAAAACGTGTAATATAGCGTTTTGAAAGCATACTAGGTATATTAAATTACTTATACTGGTAGTTAAAATGCGTTCTTTAGCTCAATACGACATGCAATTGTCAGCATATGTATCTTGGGAGAACTGCAGCAATCATTCTCAAATGTTGAAACTGGAGCAGTTTTGAATGTCGTTATTCGAGCTAAAATATATATTGTGTGCCAACATTTACATGAAGATCGGTCAGTAAAATGCGTCTGGCAAATATTGCTAACATAAATATTTGAACGCTGCTATCAGCAAGGTTGTTGAAGTAAGTGATTGCTACATCACCGGTAAACAAACTTGTTCAAGTTTGGACCAAGGTTCAGTGTTACGGGATACCTTGGTATTATTTCTTTCAGAATAAAAGGGCGAAAATCAGATGAATAGGCATACGGCTGACAACGATGAATAAGTTTTCGGGATGGGTTTAGCATGCAAGACTCGCTACTTAATTTATTTAAGTAGGTTTTGTTCAGTTAGGTTTTGTGGCGAGACTATGCTGGTGTTAGAGTTAGGGTCCTAGAACGGAAGGCTCATCTCATTTTCCCCCTAGTTTATCGATTTTCGTAAGCTTAGTTCCCGTTTTTTCTGTCACTGACACCAGCTATATATCATATTCCTGTCCTGGGGGCAAATGCAAGTAGTACTGCTTCCCCATGTGGACCATGCTCACTTGAATGTAGCAATACGACTTGCATAAAGGATTCTCCCTTTTAAAGGATTTATATCCTTTTGACATACCTGCGCTATTACTAATGCTAACCGTCCTCAAGCGGCGCCTCCATTTTGTAGCCCATGGCATTCTCCGATTCCTGTAGCATTTTTTAAACTGGAAATGAAGCCGGCCTTTTACTTATTTCGGCAAACCTACCGGAATGGAATACTGATGGCTACTACTGTCCTCGTGTGCGGTTTAAAACCAATCGGCAACCAATAAATTGGTGAAGGCAATGAGCTACGTGAGCAATAAAGACACTGAATATCTCTCAACGCGATTCCGGACAAATGAATGAGGGGCTGCAGTCACAGTTTTCGGCTACGCGTTTGCCAGACCCGCTGTTGACCAGTTAATTAAAGCAAACAGACTCCTTCCAGTAAGCACTCGAGATGGAGGAACTTAGATCGATCATACCAATAGGTTCATTAGCCTGGAGTGTCGGATCACTTTAAGAGCAACTCATTAGAGAAGATCGCAGAGCATTTTAACGAAGAATAAAGGAACGGAGTACATTCAGTCCGAACTGGCAACACAACGGCAGGCATAATATAGTTATCCACTATTAGCTTTGCGGTCTACGTCTAAGTCGTTAATTGCCTTGATCAAGTCAGCCGTGTTCGATGATGGCGTAATAATTACGCGCCAGTGTGTCTCCCGATCATAGCAATTTTCTGTTGTCCGCACCCTCCTGATTTCTTTCCTCAGGAAAATTAGAAGTACTGCATATGCAGGCGCCAGATCATTGCACCTGATGTTCGACTGTGGGGCGTTAGAACCATGACTCAGGCAGCTCG
>JAYGXS010000003.1:1391896-1416789 GCA_036362985.1 Ligula intestinalis | reverse complement strand
TGTGCGACTGCGCGTGAGCGTGAATGCGTGGGTGGTGGGGGAGGGAGTGATGTACATACAACGTCACTAATGTAGACAGCAACGGGGGTAGCAGCTGTTGCACACTGTGCATGTGCCAACCTATAAATTTGATTCAACAACCGACGAAAAATATCATCCCACAATGCACGATGCAAAATGACGCGGTAAAGCACTGGCATGTTATTTTGAGCAAAAGAGAAGGATTCAGGAAGTCAAGTTTTATAATAAGTCTTCATCAAGCAATACAATAATATAAAGGAGGGGAGTAGAGTTAACAAAAGTTTAAACAACCAATCAGGAGAAGCGCGGAAGGAGGTGAGGAGAAGGGTTACGACAATTAGTAAATTCAATTCCAAGTGCGATTCTGGATCACTTGGTTGACAGCGGTCATAGGGCAGACGTCCACCAAGCGTTAAGAGTGTCTCATTGTGCTAGCCCAGTTTATTTCGACCCGACTAGTAGGCATAAGGAGCCAAGAGAGCGGTTCTGATAGAAAAACTGTATTCAGGACAATCCGGAGACAACGGAATCCTTAACGTCTCCAACACAGCCTATGTATGAGACTCTGGCCTACTAGAATACTCCTGGCCCAATAGCATGCGACCGCTGTTTTGGCCTGACGCAGATCAATATTTGTCCGCGCTGTGTGAGTGGTCGTTACGTATGCCGTCTAATCGATAGTTCCCCAAGCTGAGTGAACGGTCGTCGCATGTGCACGCTGATCGATAATTCTTCAGTCTGTGTGAACGGTCTTTAGCATTCGCCGTTTGCCAGTGCACATGACTCCAGGTCGTGGGCTCTGAATGCACGGGCGCTGGCGTCCCTATAACACCCACAAAGTTTGAGTTGACGCAATTGTGAAAAAAATCGAGGCATTTGGCGGGATATGAACTCAAAGTAATTAAATCTGTCAAGCCTCCTAATAACATCCATAAGCTGCTGGTGAACCATGCAAAGTCCTTGCGTCAGCAGATACTTGAAACGGCGGATGCAGTCATCGTTCGTCTCCCTAGTCCAATCTTATGTGCGCAGAAGGCGTTTGTAGCGGCTCTTAGGCTTCCGTGGCCGAAAACCAACTCAGCATTGTTCCACACTCTTCTTAACACGCCGAAAAACAGTGACGAGGATGCGATAGCAAGGATCCCTAGGCCACTTACACCTACACGAGAGGATGACACCTTGTATCCTCACGCATCCCAACAAAACGCGAGCCAAGGGCGATGGAGGGACATTAACTACTTGTCGGGCCCCTCCTTCTCTCCTTTACTGCACCTCTTTCCCCTCTTGTTCCCAATTATGACTAGAATCTGACTGCTTTGATCTCTTTACACCTCTTTCCCCTTTCCTCTAATTACTACTGATCGGTTGTTTAAACCTTCGTTAACTCTACTCTCTCTTACATATTTATATTGCACGATGATGCATTAATCGAAAACTTGACGTCCTGAAAAACAAGCAAATTTGATTGGGAAGCATCTGCAGGCGCAGGCATCATTAGAGGCTGGAATGGCCATTTTCTGGGTCATAAGCCGTCCTCGGCCAGTCACATCTAACTCCAAATGGGGCACGACCCGAGTCATAAACTCGCCATCGTTATTTGACCAAAAGTCAAATCCTCTAACTATTAAGCGACCAGCTCAGATAGAGAAGCAGAAGGCGTATCAATCATCGGAATCATAGTTCAACTTGGCTGAGCTTTTGGGCTCTTTCTGGAGTCCGGCTTGTACTGATCGATCTTGCACCGTTGAATGAATAAGCAGGACAGCGTTATCACTGGTCGTTAGGCTTGCCCCTAACACCTCTCGATTTAAACTGAGTCGTAGGAGTTGAGACGCGGATTCATTTGGAACCAAACGGTTTGTGCTCTTTTTAGGCCTGATCGTCAAGGGGTTTGAGTAGACTGGCTTGCTGCAGGAACTATGGGTACTTGTTTTGGCTTTGGCAAATCAAATGTGTCCATTTGTAGTTCCAGTGATAAGTTGGGCTTGGATGTAGCACGTTAGTACATTCAGTGTGCTTCAGCTGATTGACGTGGTGCACCCAAATGTCTTAGTTAACCCGAATCTCCATTAAGGCTTTACCACACTTCCAGTGAACAAGTCCAATAGTCCAATAGTTCTTTGCAAGCACCGACTGGCCTTGGTGTAAAAATCGTTGCTTTGCACCTGGCTTCGGTTGAATTGCCTTTCCATTGTCGTGTGATGGGCTGATTCACTAGCAACGGCAGCAGTTGACAGCAGACGAATAACGTCAAATGGTGTGCGAAGCTTTCTCTGTATCAAGGTTTCTGGAGAAGGCTAAAGCCAACCTTAAACGTCGCCCTATAACTTAACTCTGAAATCCACAGAACCGAAGTTTCAAACCAACCCTAAACCTAAGGCTAATTAATATTTCCTCGTGCTCTGACGCACAGTATTATGGGTGGTTTATCATCCAATGTTTTGCGAAGGGAGGGCAACGGGGGGCATATAACAAATCCCTTCACCAAAAACATAAGTCCCTCGACAATTTTCTTGGGATCATACACGTCAGAGTTGGTTCGATTCCTCGCGGAACAGCAAGCTGCTAGGACGCAATTTGACCAACGATTTGTTCCCCACAAATGGGTCTCTTTAGCTGGTGTTAAATTCATCGTTGAGTGGCTCACATTATGATTTTAATGTTTACAAAAGTTAATGACAGTGAGATACAGGCATAAGCTGTGGGCCGGAAGCCTGCTCCTGAGAATCGCGTTTCAGCCAAAGCAGAATTAACGACCAAACCGAGGGATTAATCAAAATGG
This sequence comes from Ligula intestinalis, assembly GCA_036362985.1. Classification (NCBI taxonomy): domain Eukaryota; kingdom Metazoa; phylum Platyhelminthes; class Cestoda; order Diphyllobothriidea; family Diphyllobothriidae; genus Ligula; species Ligula intestinalis. Next base: position 1,413,986 of record JAYGXS010000003.1, on the reverse strand, counting down.
CTTCGATTTCTGCTAGTTATTATAATCGTTCGCACATGTCAGAATATATGGATCATACGATCTTCTCATACTGGTATTCGCATCGTTCAGCCTTGGTTAGATTCGGCCAGCAATGTGAACGTTTTGGTTCAGCTAGCACTCTGGCAGCCAGACCATTTCGGTAGCCACGAGTCAAATTACACATTTAGGCATGTTAAGATACTATTTAACATACTGGGTTGTATGCTAGGCCATCCAGTGCCAATCTAGTTGACATGTCTCGCTGTATGGGGTCGCTAAATACTTGTCTGTCAGTATATATCACAGCAGGCCAGAGCACTCTCCGTGGACGCATTAATTTGCCATGAATATATGCCAGCAGGATGCCATTTGCACTTACCAACTGTCAGAAACAGGCCAGGCAACAATCAGCTGAATACCACATCAATCCAGTGGTAAATGAAGTTTTCGAATAGTAGGTAGTATTTTCAGCTGTATAGTGACCATGGTTGCTATTTACAGTCTATAAACCTCTTCACTCAGTGTGCCGTTCTTTTCGAATTATAATTTTCGAACCAAACACATGGAATGGGTTTGTTTGCAGTAGAAGGATCCATGCTCTTAACTTCCGTGACATTAGTAATAAAGTTGCGAAAATTCCCATCAGATAATTCAGAAGAGTATTTGGCGAGCGTGCGTAGCTTGCGATAACTTCTCTTCGGGCCGTTAAATTTATATTGGGAGGGGGTACAAAGTAACATGCTGGTAAGCATGTTGTCACAAAACGCAAATTAGTCATGGGGATGAGGAAGGGGGTGTGGCGAACAACTTTTAGCGGCACAGAGAAGTTCTACTGCAGATTTCGTTGGAAGGTTTATTCCTTTCGGTCAATTATCTGAAATTAAGGTGATCTCAGCCACCATCGATGCTGACATGCTCGGACTAAGCACATTTTTTCGATCGATGCACCCAAATTATGGCCCTCTACTCATATGCAGGTGTTCATAAGGACATACTGTTGGGCCCAGAATCACTCAATTTGCACATCCCACGAGAGGCTATCACGTGATGGTCTAAAGCCGAATTTGTATACTTTGATCTGGGGAAGGAACAGCTAGCAGTACAATCATCGTGAGCTTTCTTAGTTTCTGAATATCGGGTGATCTGTTGTCTCGAGCGGCTGGCGGTGGCCAATAGTTGTGAGGACTAGTGAGCTCTGCTCAACGATATAAGTAACAAATAAATTAAATTAACATTTTGATTAAGAAGAGTATTTTGCGAGCATACGTAGCTTTCGATAAATTCTCTTCGGCCGTTACGTTTAAATAAGGAGGGGTACAAAGTAACATGCTGGTAATCATGTTGTCACAAAACGCAAATTAGTCATGGGGATAAGGGACGGGACGTTGGGTTGATAGTAATTAGCTGGTTGCAAGTTGATGAGGGTTTGTTGAGTCTGGACAGGGGATAGGGATGGGGTGGGGTTGAAGAGGTAGAATGCCCGAAAATATGCAAGTAGTTACGTAACCGTTGGTCATGCCAAGCTCGGGGCCTGCAGGAGGTTCTTCTGCGTGCACAGCACCGGCTTCCTCAACCGGATCGTGGTTGCTTCTGCTGTTGCCAGCAAACGCTGACCCAGGGGCTTTGGGTAGTCTTGCGAGACCTTGTAAATTACCTTAAAGGTTTCGCTGGGGTCCACACGATGTCCGGAGTAAACCATGTAGGCAAAGATAGAGTTATTGACGCTTTAGACTTCGCCTTTGGCCAGCCATGCCGGGAGGAGCTCCCGTATGTTTTTTGATAAGCGCCGACTTGTGCGACCGATATAACCTGCTCCACAGGAACAAGTGAATGAGTATATGCACATAGAAGTGGTCTGAGTTGGCAGCCTATTTTTACCCTCGCTGCTCAGGACCGGGTTTGTTGAGAATAACACCCGAACGTTCTCTGCTGGGAAGGTTCGTGCTACGGCTTGGTTGAGACGTCTGCTCAGAAGTTTGCTTACTGCGTCCCCTTGAAATGTCACTTCACGCAATAGAGTCTGCTTTTCTACAGTGGGTGTAGCGGGCTTTTTTTCTTTCTCCATCATATTCTTCATGATAAATTTGACTGAATACTCGTTCTCCCGCAGCAGGTCTTGGAGTTTCAGGAGCTCCCTTTCAATAGTGTCTGACGAGCATATTTTTCTGACCTTTTGCGTTAAACAGCAGATCAAGTTACGCTTCTGTTGAAAAGGTACAAAACTGTTAAAGTGTGTGTACTGTCCGGACCAGGTTTTCTTATGATAAATGCTTCTTCGGACACTACTGTCGGGTCTTCGACTAAGGAGGACATTCAAAAAGGGAGCACACCTGCCGTCTCCACCTCCAAGGTGAACTTAATGGGGGGTTGGCCAGATTTATAATAAAAATAGTAGAAATAAGAGTATCAGGTGATCATTCAGAAGGAGAATGGGCATTTACCGGTAGAAACGTATTTGATATATGACGTTTTGGTGAGTCATATCGTCTATCCAGCTTCATAGTGTTCATGCTCCGGCTTCTGGTTCTCGTTATATGCTGCTCGTTTCCACTGCTTGCTAAATCTACCAATATACGTTGAGCCCCATTGTGTGGGACGGAGGCGTCTCTCTGTCAGCCCCCGCATTCATACTGACTGTAACTGGGGCGTCAGTGTTTACTTTGTCACCCCTTCGCCCATACGTTGGTCATCTGTGTCCTGTCAGCCCCTATCTCGCCAAGACCGGTTTTAGAAACACGCAGGTTGACCGTAGAGCTAGTTGAGGGTAGGGACACAGTCAAAAGTACCAGAGTAGGGGGAAGGCTGAGCCTTACCTAAACGTGCGCAGTAAGGGTGCCAGAGTAAGAAGAACCCATTGCAGCCCGGTCCTCAGCCGGCCACTCCATAGAAGCAAAACTGGGTTGGCCGCACGGTGCGAGTCGTCCCGTTAATTAGAAACCCTATAAGTTATAGCATTTAGTTCTGCAATTATTCTCATGCTTGATTGGAGAAGTCAAGTTGCCAAACGCAGTGTCTTCAGCAAATCATCATCAGGCCACGCATTTGCAGGCGTAATTAAAACTGTACAGTTAGACAGGGTTAATAAATGTAGTCTGAGTACAATTAATCGTTTACGCATTGCCCGCATGGTGGGGTTGGCGTGTGGAGGTTCCGGTGTTGGGGAAGGGGAAAAGGGGAAGGAATTGGGTGAGGTTGTGGGCATTCATAAGAGGTCAGATACACAGGGGAATAATTGCTGCAATTTGCACGAAACGATCGACTGTCACTAGGGGGTGGAGGTCAAATACAATCTTCCCCTGGCTTTGGGGTCGGCCACGGAATAGCAAGGGGTTTTTTCAGCGTCTTCTGACAACACAGCACTAGTTTAGCTAGCCTTATAGCCACTGCTTTAGCTTTTGCAAGCACCCGTTGTCGTAGGTCATTGGAAAAGTAAACTGGTGCCCGGTAAAAAACCTGAAAGGCTTCGTTACAATCGACTTGATGATTCATATCGACAAGACGTGCAAGAATAGAAGTCCAGATTGATCTAGTTTCACCTTTAATTAACCAGGCCGGTATATGCTCACGTACCCTCTGTTCCAGGCGCCTCGTTGTTCAACCGATGTATCCCGCTCCACGGGAGCAAGTGAAAGAGTAAACGCACATGAGTGTGGCCTTCAACGGAAGTCGGTCTTAACCTCCCAATCGGAAGAGGGGATAGTTCGTGAAGAGCACCCTTTAGTTCACCGCTGGGAAACCCTTGCGATCGCGGCTCTCAGGCGTTGTCTGCTCAGCTCGCTTATTGCATCGCCTAAGAAAGGCAGTCTTCTTAACACGTCTTTCTTTTCTGCGGTTAAGGTGGCAGGCTTTTGTGGCGCGCTTGCCAATATTCCTGAGGATGAACCTTTCCGGGTATCCATTTTCAATTGGTGTATGCTGAAGCTGTTAGAGTTCTGCTTCGACAGTTTCAGGAGAACAGATCTGGCGTGCTCTATCTGCCGATCCCTAAACTGGATTTCGTTTTAGATTTAGGGAAACAAGACTGTGAAAGTTGGTGTATTGTCCCGTCCAGGTTTTCTTTCGGAATACCCTACGTAGGATAGATCAATCCTCTTGCCTTCGCGAAAATACATCAAGGAACGCAATTTCATCATCTACCCCAGTCTCAGCAGACAATTTTAGCGATGGGTGCGCACTTTTACACTTCGCGACCAAGACGTGAGGGTTAGCGCTAAAGTTTGCAAAACAGAAGATATCATCTACACATCGACCGTAGAATGCAAGGTCATTGATGGTGTTCTTTAGACTCATTTTCTTGATCTTGCCCATAAAGACAGCGGGCTAGCTTCAAACACGCCAGCTTGGTTACAGTGGGGAAAAATGTGCTGGGAGGTCTCCCTTTCTCCCTTCCACATCGTCTAAGGTGGTCCAAAACACTGAACCGAAACGTAACCCAAAAAACCCTGAGTGTAGCCTTAACTTGAACCGTTTACATAACATGTAGCTTATTTTTAATCCTAGCGTTGATCCTAATGCCAAAACACGTAATTTGCGGTGGTGTCTGTACTCCGGTTCTTTCAACGGGTCATATAAGTAATGACTACCCAACAGACTATCAAACCCAGGCAAGGTACGAGGCGAGACATAAGCTGAAGTTAGATACATTGACTTTTGGTTGAAAAGGCTAACCCAAACTATATTTAGACCATTCACGATGCGGATGTAATTATTCCACGTACAGCACGTAACCTGGCATTACATGTCTGCTGCCCTAACTTTGGCACTACAATTAACCTTACAAATAACCACCATCCTTGGCACTAACTGATAAACTGACTATCGTATTCCTGCTCCTAAATATCATTACCCAGAACCAAAAACGAACTCCTGGAATATAGTTCTCGGTCACCTACAGTGCCATATTCTACATCTGTTAGAGATGCTAAATTGTTTTCCTTCTGTTCACATTCCGTACATTTCCTAAATACTAATGTCCACCATCACCTGTGTTCGGAGTCTTGGTTTGAATTGACTTAAGGTGTTTATGAACTTTTTTTCAGAAACACAAAGGTTGGATATTTGAACTTTCTTTTATTCAAGCGTTAGGAGTACCTCCCGGCAGTGCAATTTATGTGGGGCAAAGTTACATTGTACATAAGCGCTTCGGGGAAACAGACGTTGTTAAGGACGTGGCAAACTGTGTTGACATAGGTGACTGTGCACAAATATATCACGTTGGCTCGCACAGAGAAATGTATTGCGGCGACAGCGGAGTCCCGCAAGTTCAACTTTTCTTAACTAGTTGAGGCACCTACACAAAACAGAATAAGGCGAAGATCACGAGTTGAGCAGAATTTTATGAGGTCATACATTTTGTGACCACTCATTCAGCTGCAGACGGTCATCGCCTATTTATAAGAAAATTGACTGTCCAATTAATTGTCAGTCTCGAAAGGGTGAAACTTAATAGGTAAAGGGAGTAGAAAAATTAGTCATAGATGTGGGTGCATGGTGAGGGGTAGAGGAGGAGGAAGCTAATTGTTACGGCATGGCAGTTCATATTATCGCAATTTCATGAAAGCCTGAAGAACTCATGTTGAAAAGAGAACATAAGAACTCTGCAGTCATCTGTCTGCAAGAACCTTGGCTTTACAGCGACACTGAATCGGAACTCACCACCCCACAATATTTTTACGCCTATCGTTCGGACAGAAAATCCTTAACCAGCGGCAGAGGTGGTTAAGTGGCTGCCTTTGTAAACCAGCAATGGTGCACAAATTGTAAGAACCTATTCTCTTATTCAGACTACATAATAGACGCCATTGCTGTATAATGCAATCCCAGATTTTTAACCAATTCTAAAGGCATCATTTTGTCAGTATTTACATTCCTCCCTCTACATGCTAACGTGCTTTAGGCACCTTTTTGATTTTCTTTCCGAAAAACTTGCAGCCCTGTCTTGCGAGCATTTCAAAACTTTAAGCGGTGATTTAAATCGTGTATATCTTCGTCCTCTTACATTGTTAGGTTTAGACTATTTAGTTTCCTTCAACACACGTGCCGACGCCCCTCTGGATTACATATTGAACAACCATCCCAAAGTTTTTTGTCGTCACAAACAGAGCACCGTTGGCAGGCTCAGATCATTCTGTGTTATTGGGCTTGCCAACCATCAATTGCAGCTTTAACAAAGGGCTGTGAGAAATTCCCGAGCGGAAACTAAGGGTTCGAGACACTTTCCCGCATAATATTTCTTTGGTCCTGACCGTCATATCTGGCAATATTTCTACCCTTCTAGAGTACTCGAATGTCGATTCATGCTGTAGTCATCTCACTACTTTTTTCAACAACATCTTCAATGCCTGCTGTCCCCTTACCATTGTCATGGTAAGACCTGACAGAATATCTTCTCCCCACCTAAAATTTTGAGAGGTTAAAAGGAATTGCTCTATAAACTAGGTCTGCGAGATAGTCTAAAGGATCTGAAAGTCCAGATAAAGCGTGAGATTTCCAGGCTGAATGACTTTTGTGTTAGTCAGCTTTTTACTTCTTCTACATCTTCCTCTCCTGTCTCCTTGGATGAAATTTGGAAATTTCTTAAGCGTCTTACTAGTCAACGCAACACACTAGCACATGTAGATGCTGACTCAGACTTAGATCGTTCAAATGCAAACTTCATTCACACCCCCACTGCCTCCCGTCTTCCGACAGATGCCATTTCCTTATTACCAAGTGTCTTTGTTCCTTTGTCTGTGTAAACGGTGATGAAACATCTTAAAAAGGTTCGAGGTTCAACAGTTGCAGGACCAGATGGGATCTCACCATTTCTCCTGAAATTCCGCTCTTTTGAGTAAGCACCTGCATTGACACACCTCATCAACTTATCCTTCATGGAGTCTGAAATTCCTGATGAGTGGCAATCAGTGAGGATCACTCCAATTTCGAAAAAAAACCTTCCTCTTCTGGTCCAAAATCTTTTCTCCGATTGCCTGCTCTTCTGCACTATTGAAACTTGCAGAATGAGCCGTTTTCTTCCGATTATTCCGATCCTTTGCAATTTGCGTATAAGACTAGGCGTAGTAAACTAGACGCTGTTGCTCTAGTAGTTCATTCTGCGCTGAGATTGAGATAAGGCCTGTCGTGCCCACGGATGTGCTTTTATCGACTACTCCTCAGCCTTTAATACCATCCCGTGCAATCTCCTACTTAATAAAACTTCTGTATGCGGCTCTCCTGACTGGGCCATCTCTTGGCTTGAGGACTATTTCACTTCCCGCACTCAAATCATTTAGTGCGGCAAGCGAATATCCACGGTTCTTCCCAACAACTGTGGAGTTCTCCAAGGGTCTATATTATCCCCTCATCCCTTCTCTCTCCCCACTGACGACCTGCGATCGCCAAACGAATGTTTGATTGTTAAATGTGCTGATAATATTGTTGTTGTCCATCCTCTCAAAAGTCAGATACATCTCCAATTACTGAAGAATGGCCTGGAGAACGTGTCAACATGGTCATCAGCAAATGGCCTTTTACTTAACGATCGGAAGTCAGTCCAGTGTATTTTTCCACTGCGACCCTCTCCCGGTCCTGAAATTATTGAGATTTTGCCCAACGAGGTATCCTCTTTCCGGTACCTTGGTGTTACTCTGGCATATTACCTTACATTTGTGCTTCACATAGCAGGCCGTTTTATAAAAATCTAAACTTTTATTTATATCCGCCGCTTGCCTTAATATCGCACACCGCAAGCCCTCATCTGGCGATTTATAGGTGCCTACATTATCCCCCTCATTCTTTACTGCTCTCCGGTTATTTTTACGGCCTTACTTGAAAAATACCTAGTCATTTTGAAGCGTAGCCTCCGAATGCTCTAGTAGGGACTTCTTATTTTTAGTCATGCTTTCCTCGGACGCCGCGGGGACAGGTCGTGTCAAGTCAAGTCAAGTCAAATTTATTAAAGGAAATATAGGCAAACGCCTTTGAACTCCCTCTTGGTACATAGGATTTAAGAAATGCATCGGCAAAGCCGAACATTCTAAAGAAGTCGTTGACACAATTTCAAACGACTACTCGCTTGTTTCAAGTAAAAAACTCACACTCAGATTACACGAGCCAGCAGTGTAACTGAGGAAGAATAGTAGACAGTGAAAAAACTCCTAAGGCTGGCTCATAATTCAAAATGGAATGTCATTTTTGGTTTTTAGGAGAAAAACTGTCGCTCGTGGGGAAGCATGTGGATGATAGGGGCATGATGCTTCTGTGAATGTTGACGGTAGCCATGGCATCCATGACGAGTAATATCTACACCCGAAGGACCATACGAGGAGGAGACCTCGGAGTCACGAGAACGTCCCGAAGACCGGAGATGCGACCATGATACGCCTTTGCTGTGTCAAGAGCCGAGGAACCTACCACGTTGTCAACAATCGGTCGATACGAGAAAGGGTGTGACAGGGCCGCATAGCCTAGGACCATAGGTGCGATAGGTGCGTCCTCAGACACGATCGGCGCAGATCGCATAGTGAGTAGAGACAACATAGGTAGATAATGGCAGAGACTCATTTTGTTAATTACTAATAGTAAAAATACTACTTACAAATTACTATTAGTATATATTTATACCATTTCTAGAATTTCAGGTTTTGGATGTAGAGCGCTTCAATTTTTAGAATCGGAATAGTTCAGTGATTGGATTTGGAGTACTTAATCGTGACGATACTCATTATATCGGTCTAGGTTTGCCTTAAAGACATCCACGGAAGGGGACATGACAATATCCGCAGGAAGAGCATTCCATGCCTGGATTACCCTCTTAGAGAAAAATAATTTTCTTGGGTCAAGTCTTGCCCCAGTCACACGTAATTTGAGGGGGTGTCCTCGCAGCCTAGAGGTGTTGGCCCGCTCAAAGAAGTCATTTGTTTGGAGGCAGCAATCCTGACCACGCAACATGCGAAATGCCTGGATTAGGTCCCCACGTATCTGCCTGTAATCCAGAGGAAACAAGTCAAGATTTACCAATCGGGTCTCATAAGGGAGGTTCCGTTGTCCTCGTACTAATTTTGTTGCGCGTCTTTGTACCCTTTCGAGGTTTTTTTTGTCTTTGGCTATCCAGGGTCTCCAGGCTTGGATGGCAAATTCCAGTTAAGGTCGCACGAACGTGCCGAATACCTTGCCAAATACAGCTTTGTCAAACTTAGCAAAGGATTGCTTGATTAGATACAAGCTCGACATTGCGGATTTAGCCACTTTCAGGACGTGGAGTGATGGCTTCAGTGAAGGCGTGAACCACACCCCCAGGTCTTTCTGAGCCTCAACCTCTGGCAGCGGCGTGTGATTCAGGTAATACACCCTCCGAGGCATAGTGCTGGTTCTACCAAAGCGCATTAGGTTGCATTTTGTCTGGCGCGACCACCACGCGGATGCAAGACAAGACAGTCAAAGCCCCCATTCAAGGTCGGGACTTGTCTGGCCTCACTAGCCAATCACTTCTCAAGGCGAGACCAGTGCACAAGACGCTCATTCACTCCCGGAGCCGATGACTTAATGTTCGGTTGTAGTGTCCAGACCCAATGATCTACTTGCTAGACTGCGCCTCTGGAATCCGGCCCATTCATGGCTGGACTGCACTTGCATGGGATTCACTTGCGTGCTTCTAATATTCTACTCCTTCTTACCTCATTAAATCATTCATAACACTCTGGCCTTTCACGCCTTATCCTATCCACTAGCTTATATTTGTTGGGATACGTTCAATCGCCTATTATCTGGCCGAAACACATCGTATCCCACACTCTTTTCAGCTGTCGGTGTTTCCTATGTTTTTTTAACTGACATTTTAATACAGCGTCACTTTAAAATGGGCAAGCAATTTGCTGATCGCATCCTTAATGAGGTCGCTCACCCTCTCCACGCTGAACTAATGACTGCGAAGTCTTCCCATCCCATGCAACGAGGTTTCCGTCATATGTCTTGCCGCACATCAGCATATCAGCACTCGGTACTCCCATTCCTAGCACGCTACCTCACGTTTGAAGAAGCGGAAATTGGGAAGTTGAGGGCTGATCTGTCTCCATAGTTGATGTGGATATCGTGTAAAACTTGAATTGTGAGTATTACATGACCTTTCACTTTTGACCTTTTACCATGACCCCTTATTTACCTTATCCTTTGCTCTCCGTGAACGGAACCATTTTGTTGAAAGTTCAGGATTTCACAATCCTCAAAAAAGCATTCTTCTTCTTCTTCCTCTTCTTCTTCTTCTTCAAAAGAATATAATAGCGGGCCTTTTCGGAACTGATGGTTTCGTCGAGTTTGGCAGAGCGGGAAGCGAAAATCCACGATCCTTCCCAACAATTGTGGAGTTCTTCAAATGTCCATATTATCTCCCCATCCCTTCTCTCTCCATAGTGATGACCTGCAATTTCCAAACGCATGGATGTTTGTCAAATATGCTGATGACATGGTTGTCAGCCACCCTCTCAAAAGCCAGACACATCTTCAAACACTGAAGGATGGATTGGACCATGTCACAGCATGGTCGTAAGAAAATGGCCTTTTACTTAATGAGCGGAAGTCAGTGCAGAGTATCGTCAGGCTGCAACCCTCCTCCAGTCCTGAAACCATTGACTTTCTGCCCAACAAGGTATCCTCGTTCCGATATCTTGATGTAACAATAGCTTCCAACCCCACATTTACTCTTCATATTGAAGACCTTTTTATTAAAATCCGCAAACGTTTATGTTATATCCGCCACTTGCGTTCTTATCGCACCCCACAGGCCCTCATCTGGCGTTTTATAGACGCTTGTATCCTCCCTCTCATTATTTACTGCTCTCCAGTAACCTTTCCAGCACTACTCAAAAAAATATTTACTATTATTAAACGTATTCTTCGCATGCTCTCTTCAGTTGCCGGCTATTCCTATGCTTTTTTAGTTGACCTTATAATTCAGTGACATTTTAAATCGGTCAAGAATTCGTGGACCATATTCCTAGTGATGACACTCACCCTCTCCACTCGGAACTAATGGCTGCGAAATATTTCTCGTACGACGCGCCGAAACTTCCGACATATGACATGTCGTAGATCAGCCTACCAGAACTCGATACTCCCATTCTTAGCACGCTTCCTCACGTGTGAAGAAACGAAAATTGAGAAGCTGAAGGCCGACCTGACTCCATAACCGATGTGGTAACCGTGTCGACTTCTTACGTTGAGTTTTTTGTTATCTTTGACCGTTTACTCGTGAGTTTTTGGACCCTTAAAATTACTTTTGTTCCTGCTCTCCGTGAATGGAGCCATTTTTTGCGGAAAGTTTGATATTATCATCAAAATAAAGTTCTCATCATCATCCTCAAAATGGGCGGGGTTGGGGCAGGGGCGGGGGACAGGGTAGTAGTCAGTCCTTGGGGTGACGAGGAGGCGTAAGCGGGAATGAGTTTATCGATCATTACCATTTCGCTGCGAAGTTGATCACATGGTCCAGCTGCTTACAGAGTTCTGGGTTTCTTCTCCGCATTGCAGCGGCCTCCGCAAAGCGTAAGAGACGCCCGGTCATCGCCCGAAGTACGACCTTAAAAGCAATCGTTTGTTTGACTGTATGATCACTGTCCACTAAGTGCATAGTAAGTGAAATCTTGGGTACTTTATGTTCCGCCTTGAGCAACCACTTCGGCGTGTGTTCAGCTGACCGCGTTGCCAACTACCTTTGCGTGCGCCCAATGTATTTGCATCCGCAAGTCATTCCCGCTTACACCTCCTCGTCACTCTTAGGACTGCCTGCTACATTTTCCACTGCCCCTTTTTTATGAACTGTCATCACCATCATCACCATGCACCCGCATCAAGGACTAATCGCTTCTACTCCCTTTACCTATCAAGTTTCACCCTTCGCGGCTGACACTTAATTGGACAGTTAATTCTCTTATTAATAGGCAACGACTGTCTGCAGCTGGATGAGTGGTCACGAAATTTCTGATGCCATTAAATTATGCTTAACTCGTGATCTTCACCTTGTTCAAATTTATTCCGGAAAAACAATGTTTTGAACAGAATAAATCCAAACCCCTTGATGAACACTCACCGAAACTCACCGAAATCACCTGTGCCGCTCTTTCATTCCTTTGGGCCTCCTTTTTACGGCCCTGACAGCAGCTTTGGCAGTAAGTAGTATGGCAGGTATTGCCAACAAAAGCAGATGGACAAAAATGGCCATTTCTGGCTTACTGGTAGTCGACAGCAAGTTGTGACTTTATTGTTAGGGCATTAGACTCTGACCGAAAACGGCACTAGTTAGGTAGTTGAGTGATACTCCACTTCGGCCTGGGCAGGACTGGTTTCCATTTTGAGATGGACAAAGAGCTCGTCGGAACATAGTTATTTAAATGCTGATGTTTTGTCGAGCACGGTTGACCCCAGTTGGTCAAACTGTTAACTACAAAACACCCTCAAGAATGATGAATGTCATGCTGAGCTTGGCGGAGTTAAGTGATCGTAATGTGTTCTTTCGCTGCCTTGGTCTTTCGATGGATAGTTGATGAAGGCAGCTGATGAACACTCCCGCTAAACGCTCTCATCCACATTGATTAAGGCTCTTTGAGACACTCTGGGTGAGTTCGTCGTTGGACTTATCTGTTCGGCTTTTAAAAATGCCATGTGACTGTCCTTGTGTTGTTACTCAAACATGGCCGCTTGATAGATGCTTTGGATCATTACGGGGACAGCTTAAAGACGGCAGATCCTTCGCACGTCCACAATCACTTCTGACCGTTTCACGCTCAAGTCACCGTCTCTGTACTTCACTATTGTGGAGCATACACTGAACATACTCGAAACCGATGGCTTTGCTGTCATATGTAATAAAATAGCCGACGTGATTGCTCGCGTTCAAATTGGAAACTCAGAAACAGGACCAACATGTTAGGTTGCAACTGCTATACGCTGACATGTAAGAAGCGGTCGATTAAGGCTTGAGGCATGTCGTTCGAATGCCAATCCCAGCAGCAAACATCGGTCTCTTCCCTTGAAGAAGAAGAAGAAGAAGAAGAAGAAGGAAAATGCTTTATTAAGGATTGTAAAATTCTGACCTTTCAGCAAAAATGGCTCCATTCACGGAGAGCAAAGAATAAGGTAAATAAGGGGGCATGTTAAACGGTCAAAGGTAAATGGTCATGTAATACTCACAATTCAAGTTTTATACAAAATCAACATCAACTATGAAGACAGATCAGCTTTCAACTTCTCAATTTTCGCTTCTTCATAGGTGAGGTAGTGTGCTAGCAATGGGAGTATCGAGTGCTGATATGCTGATGTGCGGCAACAGCAGGCTTAAAAAGAGAGACGCAGTTGCAGTGCTAAAAGGTGAAAATAATGAGGAAAGCATTTTAATCCAACAGACTTCCATGCAGAGAGTAATGGCAGAATCATGGAGGACCTCCATTTCACAGAAGATGTAAGGAATGAACTTCTTGTACTTAATGAAGCTAAGTCGCCGGGTCCAGATAAAATACCAGCAAAGGTACTGCAAGAGCTGCTTTCTGAACTTTCGAGACCACTTACGCACATTTTTTCAGTTTTCCTTTGCTCAATGCCTCCTCCCATCCGATTGGAAAGTTGCGAACATATACCCTATTCACAAGGGTGGATCCAGAACCAGCGCAAACAACTATCGACCAGTGAGCATAAGTTGCATCTGTTGCATCCTCTTTCCGATACCTTGGTGTTACTCTAGTATCCAACCTTACATTTTCTCTTCATATAGAATGCCTTTTTATCAAAATCCGTAAACGCTTACATTAAATCCACCGCTTGCCTTCATATCACATACCACAAGCTCTAATCTAGCGAGTTAAAGGTGCCTGCATTCTACCCCTCCGTCTTTACTGCTCTCCAGTTATTTTTCCAGCCTTACCTAAAAAAAGACCTAGTAATTTTTAAACGCAGCCTCCGAATGCTCTCTTCGGCTGCCGGTGTTTCCTATGTTTTTTAGCTGGCATTATAATACAGCGCCTCTGTAAAAACGGTCAAGCAATTTGCTGATCGCATCCTTAATGAGGTCGCTTACCCTCATCACTCCGAACTAATTGTTGCGAAGTCTTTCCGTCCAATGCGTCGAGGCTTCCATCATATGTCTTGCTGTACATCGGTGGATCAGCACTCTGCACTCCCATGCCTAGTACGTTCCCCCTAGTATGAAGAAGCGGGAATTGAGCAGTTGAAAGCTGACCTGTCTGCATCGTAGATGGGGATATCGTGCCTAACTATAATTTTGAGTATTACATGACCTTTTACCTTTTATTATGACCCATTACTTAACCTATCATTTGCTCTATTTGAATGGAACCATTTTTTGTCGAATATTTATGATTTTTCAATTTCAATCAAGCACATATTTTCTCTCTCTCTCTTTAAGTTAGAATGACATGCTATTTGTAAGTACAGCTCTCCACGTGGTCGATTCCCTCCAGTCAGGTTAGGTCAGGTCAAACGTGCTGGCTTTGGGAACAACAATCGATGCAGCTCATCGTTCGTGCTATTTACAAGTAACAGGTGCGGGGCATAATAAATACCTCAATCGTTCATTGAGAAGTCTGCTAGACGCTTGAAAAACAGACAGCCACCTAAACTCTTCTTAAGCTCAGGACTAAGATCAGCTTTTTGCCTTCGCAACTCAGCACGCCAAAATTCTTGCCTCAGAAAAGTTGGCACCGACTGCATCATTGCAGACACAGCGAACCTAACAAATACGAGGTTACCTTGCAAGTCTCTCTACCCGCTTTTGTTTTTGCTTAGTGAAGACGGAAGTACCGTATTATTCCCTGTTTTACTGACAAGGACAATGCGAGTTTTATCAGATCGGACATTTATGTTTGTCCAGACAATGCTTGCACAGTGCTTTGCCAGACATCAAACCAGTATGGAAGAGGAAGACGATGCAAGGAATGGTTTTTAACCCCGCTGGACGCTTTTATTTTCTAGTACAAAGATTAACCATCACAGAGCGGTGACCTTCTTAATTACCACCAAGCGCGACGTGAGTCTGCATTTCGCCTTACCAAAAGCAGAACAAAGGAAAGGGTAGGTTGGGAGACAGATGACGACAAACATTAAGACGGAGCGGTGAAAAGGGAGGAACATCAGGCAATCTTTGCTGCCTTAATTGTCATAAATGAAAACCAATCTTCAGCCGGCGTTTGGTAGCTGCGACGGTCACAAATGGGCATAATGGGTGGCGACTTTGTGAATTTTAACAGCGCCGTACACCGTAGTGGAGTAACTGGACTGCTGCAAATTCAATTTAATTTGCGATTCCAAAAGAGACCACACACAGAAGGATCTGCGTTAACCAAAATAGACTCCAGTCGCATCCGGGTAATATCACCTGTGTCCGTTCGCAAATTTTGAGTTATAAAACGGAAGGGGAAGCCGTTGGGGAAAGTGCATGTACCATAACCTCCAGGGAACAAGATGAAAGGATTAGTTGGCACCATTAAAGTTGCTCAACACGATAAAATAGAATCATAACGTGTATTTATGAAGACAGGAATGAGGCTATTGACCTGCGAAACAGTAAAAACGTGTGCGTACAGTCGCTGAATTTGCACACTGACCGAAGCATACATTTCGGTGCGCGGCCACTAGTTAAAAGCTCCACCAACTTTACCGCCCATCGCGCGCCTGTCTATAACGCGATGCTTATTTACTGCGTAAACTGGCATCAGAATTCAAACGCTCGATATTTTTGCACCAATGCTATAAAAGTACTCAAGATTCTGTCATAGGAAGTTGCGTAGACGGCACACCACATTGTATTCAAATGATGCTGCTTGTAGTTTTTGCACACACCAAGTGGCATCTTGCCCACTTAAATTGCATGCTTTTGTTGTCCGATTGTGGTTTCCAGTTGGCAGATGATGGAGTTTAGCTGCGTCCGGTAACCACCTTTCTTAGGTCTAGAAATTACTCTTTGTAAGCATTTTATTAGACACTATTCAAGGAGGAACACCATTTTAGTGTAAATTCAAAACTCCTGACTTCTTTTTTACCATAACTGTCAGCGTCAGGAAAATTCGCGCGTCCTTTAGCGGATCTGCTGAAGTTAATGTCAGTGCAATTATATTGGAAAAATAGACGACTCCGTCTTAATCTGCTGGCCGAGCCTAAACGGGCGGTGAAGAGACACGGCGCGAGCTCTGAGGTCACGGCTCCTTCGAGGGTATACAAGCATGCCTTCAAGTTCGACTAGGCCAAATGTCTCGCGGAGGGGGATAAGGTTCGACAACTGCATGAACCATAAGCTGCTTGATTAATGGCTCTTTGGCCCCAGCCAACTTACAAGCTTAATGCCGTTTGTCCACAATCGCTTGCGCCAGGAGTTTGCCTGGGCCACACAAGAATCACACGCAGGCATTTCGATCAGCGTTAATATCAGCAGGCCAAATTACTGAGTGAGTATCACGAAAGAAACCAACAGCGGTGATTTGACCATGATCATCAAGAACTCAGATAAATGCAATCATTTTAGTATCTTGTCACATTTAATCATCGCCGACAAATGCGGGTGTTACTTATTACAGTACAGATGTAGACGCATAGCAGTTACGTATTGTTTATGCATATGCCAGGATACAATTTAGACACCAGGTAATAAAACTCTTATTCTGGTTTCCTTTCTCACCTCTTTTCAGCTACGTTCTCTTTTGTATCAAATTAACAGTTTTTAACAAAAATTCAACTTTGCAAGATCTTGCACACATGAAGAAAGCCAATATACAGCAGATTTAAAAAAAAATTAAAAATAGATTTGAAAAAATGTTTCTTTTACAAAGCTTCCTTACTTAGTGAAGAATAAAGCTTAGCTTTTTACAGCAAGAAAGCCCCGTAGTGTTGATCACGTTTTCCTGATTGCTAGGAAATATTCTGCACTAGGCTATGAATGAGAGGCATTTCAATTTGTCCCGAAATTTTAATAAAAATAAAGGGTGACCTCTTGAGTGCTCAGCTTGAGGTGCTGGTAGAGAAATATAACAGAATTAAATACTCAGGTGGCGTTTTTAAATATATGTCCACCCTTATTCTAGAATTAAAATAAATATTCGGTGCTATGAGAGGGCGTTCACAAATCAGATTACAGTCTAAGGCCACGGACTGGCAGATCAAGACCCAATGATCCTTGGTTCAAATTACAGGTCCTTTACATCTTATTATGGGTACTGTGAGCTGAATATGAAGATATTTGACATAGAAACGACCATTCCTATCTATCAGTATTATTTTTGTTTTTGTTTTTTTGCTACGTCTCTACAGTAAACATAGATGGTTAATAGGGTACTAAGAATCCGTCACCGCAGTTTGTTACCGATAAAGGCAGGACCTAGTAGAAGTAAGAAATTGATTATGCTGATATTTCGGACATCCTCACCCCAACCCACACTCAAAAAACATTTTTGGCGACCCCCTCTAATGATGGTTTCGAATGGGAATCTTAAAAATGGAGGGCGATTAAAGGTCTGTGCGAAAAATAAGCCCAAATAATGGGCCATGTCAACTTAACCAAATTGCAAATTTGAGGCTTGTATTCTAGTTTGTTGATTAATACTGATAGTCACCACACGACCATCTATCTTGATGTTAAGAGCTTCGCTGAAGACAAACCGAGAGGCCACATGTTTCACCCTGACGTCAGAACATACTAGGACACGAATATATTTCAGTCGATAATACCGGACTCAACAAGGTAGTGCTGGGGGCGATGCGCTACAAGAAATCAACTAGAGTTAAAACGTTAGGCCGGCTTCATTGAGCTAAGGTTTTGTATTTTGGTTTGGGTTAATAAGACAAAATGAACATTCTTGACGGTAACACTCAAAGACGCTCACCGATAACGATACAGGCTTGGCTCCCCCGATGTGTCTTGGGACTTCTTATCGAGTCCCGCCAGTAGCCACACGTGGCTAGTGGTCTAGGTAAATAGCATAACAGGCAAAGACAAGGGAGACCAGAATGGCCACTTCTGGCTTATTTGGCGTCAAGGACCAGTGAGGTCCAAAGTTGGACGTTTGAGTCTCAATGCTTGCGAAATTTCAATTTGGCTGTGACTGGTTTATGATTTTCAATGAACGAAAAATAGACAAAATATGTGTTCGCTCATCATTTGTTGGATTATTTTGTGACGCTTAAGCTTTAAGAAAAACCTGCAACAGTAGCTAAGGTAGCCCCACACATTAATCCTTACAACCAGCATGTTTTCCTACGAAAACGGTGTTTAACGGGTTCTATGGGCGGGAAATTAGAACACGAAGCGGATAATACTTTAATAAATGCTAAATGCTTTTTTGTTTTACTATATAAAGAAGTGTTTTTAATTTATATCTGTAGATTTTCCTAATCTATGTTATCATTTTACTTATTTCAGGAAAACCCGATTATCAAATTGCAGGTTTCTTGCATTTCCCGAAAAATTGAAATGGTGGTTAGAAGGTCGTCTACTTCAACTTATATGTGGTCCATTTTACCGTTCTGGAGTGGATTAGTATGGTCCGCGGCGCGAAGCGCTGCGCAAATCTTCAAGTAACATGCGGAACAACTCGTCTCCAGCGGCCGCGGCAAGAAACTTTCACTTTAAACTTACTTCTAATAATGTCTTTCTCTACCTTTTTTATTTCCCCGCCCCACAAAACTCTATAACCACAGTTTTTGCAGGATAAAATGCTGGGAATAGGGGTATATGAGTGGGGCTACATAAGCTATTTTTCCGAAAAACCATGCAGCTTAAATGATGAACGCTATTAAGAAATTCCAAAAAGTAATGCAATCAGACAACCGCGTAGGGGATTTTTTAATTAAAAACCGACTAAAGCTAGCTAGCTTTAATTTGTTTCCTTCAGATATGGAAAGATTTAAGGACTTTTGGTAGCATCGAACTCACAACTTGTACATCCTACTTGCAGTAATTTGTGAACGATACATTTTGCAGCGCACTCTTAAAAATAGTTTGGCGGGTGCACAGAATGATTCCAATTTATCAACATAAGCGACACTAACATCCACTATTGGCATACCGATTTTTAGCGTTTGCAGAATGGCAGGCAAGCGCCTTGCCAAGATGCTGAACACATTGAGGCATCAGCAGTCCGAACATTCTTTGTTTGTACTGACCCCTACAGATGCCATGACAAATTGTTGTTTTCAAGAAAGTACGTTTTCTAGTACATAACAGCAATCGGATGAACACATTAAGCATGTTCTGGACGCGTAAGTAGAGCTGCGTATGTATGCTGTACGAATGCGGTTGCGGACGTGGTGAAAGTAGAGCAGGCTGGGCCCCAAATCTTTGCATAATACTTGAACAAATATAACTCAAAATCCATTTATGTATATTCTAGACACGGTGCACAGATTCAATTGTATTGATAATTTTTGACAATTGCTTTCAAAATAAGGCATTATTCTCGCGGTGCAATTAGTCAAGGTCTGTAAAGGTGGATTATTTAGATGGGATTCGTATAGACTTATCCAACAGTAATAGCTAGACCTTCACTCAGGATAGGTCAGTATATTTCGACTTCGTGACAAAGCCATTTAAAATCCATGGAAAAAATAAAGAAACGTATAAAAATGTAACAGATTTGAAAATATGGATATCTATAAGGTACGGCGTTTGCCAAAAAGCAGCGTGCGGCGTACGGCCCTTTTCACGTCCACACTGAAGTGTACACTTGAGCCAAATTACGTGCAAACTAGCGCGAAAGCCCGGTTTCTCCTTAGGTTTCCTTACATATTGTTTTCCGCATTGAAGTCTATGGGAACACGGGCATTTTTCAACTGAAGTTGATGTCGGTTTTCTTCCGTTCTTCTGTACTTCAACCGTAGATCATAAGGGCAGTTCAACTCACAGCTTCTAATTAAGAACGACAGTAGCCATCGTAATTGAAATGAAGCATTAGCAACGAAAGCTTCAGCAATGGTATTCTCCCACTGATTATCATCGTGAAGCAGACCAGGCCTCGTGCAAGCTTCTCTGTAGGTTTAACACAGAAAACCATCATTCGTCCTACGATCTTCAAAAGATGTTGGACCTTTAACTTCATGGAGTAACATTCGTAAATAGAAGCGTTTTTGTCAAGAGGGGTGAACAATGCATATTCTACCCATTTTATATCATACTTGATGCCCGGATATCCGACAACTGGAATACCTACCTTTCGTCGGACCCACTTGTTTCGATTCCATGTGTAGTATGAGGGGACCTGAATCTACAAAAGTGTTTGGGCAAACAAATCTTGTGGGCGCAATTTGAAGAAAGCAGTCAAAGTTGTATCTTTGGGATTCGGAAGCTAATGCAAGAGGAATCCTTCCGTAAAGTAAATCCGTTGTCCTTTTTTCAGGTGGACACTTAAGGGTTCAATGGCCGGAAAACCAAAGGTTCACCAGAATGCTTCATTACTGCTGATGTATCCGCCCATTTCGTACTGGGTTATCTCAACAATGTTGTTACGGCGGTTGAGGGAGCACATTGAGGCATCGGATCCTTTTTTGATGTACTTACAGACGGACTTGATAGACTTCACCGAATTGCAAAATTCAGCATTGATGTGGGCATTGAATACTTTTTGTCAGTAAAAGACAATACGGCACAATCCAACGGTCATCAATTACTACACCACCGTTTCGCTTTTCATTGATGACTGCTGCGAATCCGCCAATCTCAGGTTGTCGCCTTCTATAAAGAGGGAAACCATCCCCATCGGTTTGAGCTACATCTAGGAAACGCTTGGGATATCTCTTGGAACATTTTCCATCCGTCATGTAAAGTCCGTTGGGATTTATCTGACAGCATGGGCCATGCACTATTTGAGTTTTTATCGTTTTAAACAGGACAGGGTCAACCGATCGGTCCGGCAACTCGGCGCATATGAATTTTTCGACATCGGAAGAGTGCAATTTTTCCTTTAGCCAGACAAAAATATGAGCGTGGGGTAATACTCTCTTTTCCCACTCTCCAGTGTACATGTGACACTGAAAATCACCAAACATTTTGAATTTTGTGATGAGTCTCAAATCATGGCGATCCTGTGGGTTTTGACCGGGGAACAACTCTTCAGTAATTTCAGGCCACGATAGGCTGCAGGTCAACGTAAGAATAGATCCGGGGAGTAAAATGCCTAACATTAACCAACGTATCTTGAGTTTCCTCATGCATATAGCTAGGAGACCCAATGTGGCTTGACGACAGCGTCATTACCATCTTCAGAAAGGATATTGTCTCTCAGGCGGATGTAGTTGTCCAAGCGAAGTTCTTTCTAGTGTGTGCGGAAATAGCAAAAGTGCTCTGTTTCCTTTTTGGCAAACATATCATCAGCAAATAGAAGGAACAACGTTTTAAATCGACAACGCAGGTTGAAAGCTCGTTCTCAAATCATAACGTCGTAAGAGTAGAAGGCTTTACAACTTACTGTTTTACGGGTGTCATTTTTAGGTATACCGAAGTGTTAACCGTCTTCACCATTAGCAAGCATGAGAGGGTATTGTGAGGCCTCGTATGAACGGTGTGTCACATATATCCTTTGCAGCCTATCATCTTTCCTTCTCAAGACAATATTTCTGTTGCCGTGCTATGTTTCGAACGTGATGACGGCCACCTCGTTGCATGTGGGAGCATTGCATTTTCGTTGGTCTTCTCCACGATGAAGTTTATCGGCACCTATAACAATAGTAAAGTCAATGTAAGCGTGCATCTCCTAGGCGGATTTGAAATTGTTAACGCAGCTGTTGCGCTGGTGTAGCATGTCTTAAAGGGACAATATTATGTGGGGCTTCAAGCCTGGGTACACTTGGGATCGGCTTTGAGCCTGAAGGTTGATGTCTTCTACGAAGTATATCTGTAGAAATTTTGGCTTATCATCCGGATTAGGTAGTAACGATCCAATCCGGTAGCAAACTTGGCCTTCCACCTTAAAGGTAGGCATAAGCGAAACTCATGAACAATGTTGGCACCAAAGTAGGTCATTTGAGACGCCACGTTGTATTTTCTTATGTTCGAAAGAAAATTTTTCGAGTCGTCGGTATTACCAGCAAGAAATGTTTGGAGTATTTTTGGTGGTTGGGGGAAGTT
>JAYGXS010000003.1:1363073-1380760 GCA_036362985.1 Ligula intestinalis | reverse complement strand
TCAGTAATCCTGCAAGGCAGCCGGTTTGGTGTGTTACATTCGTCAGGTTACAAAATTAAGCGGGAAGGAGACTTCTTTTGTAGGAAGTAACGTGTAATTTGTTTTGCTAAAACCTACCTGAAAATAGTAATTTTGCAATTGCTCGTGCGTCAGGTTGCAGAAAACTATCTCGTTCTGGAATTAGCTTGCGTTTGAGTTTAACAACACGAGTGAAAACAAGGGCGACCGAACACACGTCTTTCGAAACAACGCACGCCGACTCTGAGAGCACTCCTCTCTCCCCTTCTCTGCTCGCCGGGCCCAACGTCCGCAACAGGCCGGCACCAGAATTTGTGAAACAAGGGGACACCGCAATGACTAATTACCCTCGTTTTACTCCAAAAAACATGAAGGTTGCCGCATATGCTTTGGCAGACACACAGTAGTTGAAAGTCGCTCACTAATTGGTTGCATTACCTATTCGTGCCTTGGGGTGCCTCTGGCTTCATTAACTGCCACGATGCAGAAACTCACAATTTATTTATTCGAGGCATATTACTCCCTAGATTGAAGAAAGAAAACTCGCAAAATTATTTTGAAAGAAGTTAGCAAAATAGTACTATGAAGTGAATTTTTTAAGGTTATAATATCGGATGCTGTAAAGTGTCTATTCTGGGTGACAAAACAGAAACGCAAAAGGTCGAAATTTGTCAATAAGGCGTGTGTGGCTATTATAACAATTTATATATTTTATTTATTACTTTGTGAGTTTACTCAGTGTTATTGTTTTATCTTGTTTACTTTTTAAAAAGTCGATTTGGTAAATAAATTTATTTAACAACCCTTCAACAGGTGAAATAATCAAAATTTTAAAGATGGACATGGTTAATAATTTTTCTTCGATAAAAACTTACTGTTTTCACGCCGCCCTCCTGACGAGATTGGCGTGTAGAGGTAGCTGGTTAGGAGAAGGGAGGAGTAAATTGGCTAAGGTTGTGAGTATTACTCAGGGATTAGATATATAGAGTGATATTTACTGTTATTTTTACGGAGCAATTAATTGTCACTAGGCCATTGGGGTGATGTGCTACCGCCACAGCACGAGATTCGCTGCGGCTGTTGGAAAATTTAGCTGGTGTCCAGTAGACAACCTAAAAGGCTTAATTAGTATTTACTCGATCATTCGAATCGACAAAATGTGTGAAAATTGAACTCGAGATCTATCTCTTTTCACGCATACTTAACCAGGCAGTTATTTGCTCACGTACCCTCTTTTCAGGCACCTCCTGTTTCGGCCGATGTATCCTGCTGCACATGAGTAAGTGAAAAAGTAAATCCGTATGGATGTGGCGTTCAACGGGCGTCTGACTGTACCTCCCAATCGCTTTTTTATAAAAAAGAACTGTTTCAACAATTTCAAGATTTTGGTTAATTATACTCAACCTATATAACCGCTAAACCCGCGGTCCCTATTTCATAATTCTGGATGTTGTCACATATAAAAGACTGTAATGCTGGTTACTTCTGGTTTGCTTCGTGGTGTTGGTTGCTTTACAATAAACCGTTGTCTTTATCTTCCCTTCTGCTGGAAAGTTGGTCTTCGACTGGCACACTTAACAGAGTCATATATCTTAATCCTGCCTACCAGGTGGTACGCAAACGGCTCGAGTCAGTCCCAGCAAGGCCAACAAGCTGGCGAAACAGACAAAAACATGGAGTAAAATTGAACTCAGATGAAGAAGGAGAGGGGTCGGCCAGGGACCACGTGACCAGCGCTAAATGCTACCTCACCGCTACCGCGCACACGAGGTTGACACGAACTCATGCGGGCAGCAACAAGTGATTAGTCCACCGGTGGACGACCGACAGGCCAGTACGCGCACTGACTTGCCAACAATTACCATAGCCAAAAAGGTGAAAAATTTCAGACGAGCCCTCCAGCGGTCACGGACAGTCAGCAGCAAACAAGCAGGTAAACGTCAGTGCGCCGAGCATGGATATAATAATAGGCATGCAGCGAGGCTGAAACAGTCCCACCAAATAGGAACAGTAGCCATGTTACTCTGACGATGGAAACAAGTGAGCTCCAAAGCATCAGTCCCAAAATAACTCGGTCCACATCCTTGAACCTCCCTCTTCGTCTTCTGTGGGAAATGATAAAAAGGTTAATATATCTGGACCTCAGATCTTTGCTTATGCAACTTAACTTAGTAACTGTTCGAGTCTGGTGCCCCAGCCCGTCTTCGGACTAAGTGGAAGTGCGCAATAAACAACTTAAAGCTAAAAATGGAAGGTCCGTCCCCGCGCGCATTCATGAGCACCAACTAGCCGTGAACGGATGTGAACATTTGTCCGGAATAGGTATGCACGGCCCCGACGCAGGACGCGCCTTTGCATGGGATTAAACAAGCATCGTCGTAGTTAGTCCTTCCAAAGATGGCTGATAATTTCTCAAGGTCATGCACTCCGACGACTTATGTTCCAACCACCACGAAGTCTGGATAAATAGGGGATAAATACATACCTTTAGAACAAAACAATTTTATTGAATTATAATGTTAAGAAATTATATTTCCAATATGATTTCTATTATTTTCAATTCATAATTCAATGCGCATTGCTAAATTCTGGTGAACTCCATTGCCGTCGATTTAAGCACACTGACTGGTTATATGTTCTCTCAGGTGGTTTAGATTTGCAATCTTCATTGAGTAAACTTTCTCGTTTAACATACCCCAGAAAAAGAAATCAAGGGGTGAAAGGTCTGGTGAAGGAGAGGACTCCTCCATATGACCTCTTCTTCCAATTCAGTGAGGAAATGTGCCATCTAGCCAATCTCTGACTTTTTTTACAAAATGTGCAGGGGCTCCATCCTGCTGAAACCAGTTCCGAAGTCCCTTGCCTAGGCACTCAATTTGAGGCATTAATTTGTCTCTCAACATGTTCAGATAAGACTCACCGGTTACATGTTCATCAAAGAAGAAGGATTCAAGCACATGAGCTTTCCACAAACCACTCGACACCATCACCTTTTGGCAGCCTTGCTGTTTGGATGGATCCATCCAATGTATATTTTCTGGAGATCGGTATCGAAGATTCTGTCTGTTGACTTCACCATTAACATAAAACAAAGCTTCATCATTGAACAGCGAAAGGTCGTTAATTAAATTGATATTTTCATCTAGTTTATCTGAAAACCATTCACACATCTGCATTCGTCTATCGGATGCGTCTTCATTTAAGTGATGCAATACCTGTAATTTATACGGATGGAACTTCTGCTCTACCAGGATTTTGTGGATAGTTGACATTGGAACACCCATTTCCATGGATGTCCGACGAAGTGATTTCTTTGGGCTTGCAGCAATCTCTGCCATGACAACCTTTTTAGTTTTGTCTGAAGTCTTTGGTCTCCCGGAACGGGGTTTGTCCAAGACATTGTCTGTTTCTTTAAACTTCCTGACCGATTTCCGGACGGCAGTAAAATAAATAGGTTGCCGATCAAGGTGTCGAAGGTTAAATTCATTAGCGATTTTGCGATAAGACCATCCTTCTCGTCCACTTAAGAGTACCAACTTGATTCTTTCTTCTTTAGACAGAGCCATCATTCGATCTGAAGAGGAAAAAATATTATGACCCGCACTAGTACTAGACGAACGCTGAACTACCCGCTTAGACCCAACGCCCACGGAGAGAGAACAACAGAAGTCCGGTCACTCGAACAGCGTGTATTGAGACACAGAGCACATGAGAGCAAGCGGAGCGAATCAGCAAGTCAGAATGCAAGAGTGCAAGTCAGTCACAGAAAAAGGCTCCAGGTTATTTATTCAGTGCGCATTGCGAGGAAGCGTCAGTATTCACGGTACAATCAGATAGGATCGAAAACCAATAATTTTTGACGCGTTGTCAAGCCACGGCGTGGGACTTTGCAATGCAGCTGCGCTGAGAGCCTAAGCGTTGTTGAGTAATCATGGGACTCTGCCGTCCCAACAAAATAACATAAGTTAATCAAATATTATTATTCCAATTAACCCAGACTTTGTGGACATTCTGTATATTTACTGTCCGGTCAAGTATGCATGAGTTTGAATGACGGGATTCAGCACTGTCATTCAGAAATAAAGGTCAATTCTGAAATAAATAAGGAGAGGCCGTAGGTTTATCTAGGTAACGGAATGTGAGAATCTACGAACGGGTTAATATTCAGTGTCCAGTTAGGAAGGAAAGAGCTCGAATGACGGAGTTCAGGACTGTCATCCGAAAACAAGGTTGTATTTTGAAAGAGGGTAGGAGTATCCGTAGTCACATCTAACAAGCGAGCAAAGCCTGTTCAGTCTCATTCAACAGACATCGAATCCTTATCTGCCATTATAGAAGAATTAGGGTGATAAAAACTGTTTATCATTAAGTCGATAAAGTCTCACCTAAGACAATGGTAAACCAGTAACGGCACAAATGTATCGGAAACGAATGACGATATGAGGCCTGCGGAAAACGATTGCAACGTCACAAAAATAGGTAGGAATCTAAAAAGCTGGAAGAATTTATGGAATAGCTTCTCAAGAAATTTAAAACATGACGAGATAGCAAAGCAAATAGTGAAAAATTGATACCAACGGTACACAAATAGGGAAAAAGAACTCGCGAAATGCAAAAGGATATAGGGGTTGACTTATCGTGAGTCGGTGGGGGCAGTCGGAAAGGTAAGGATTGCCGGCTCAGCCGATTCACAAAAGTATGGCTAAGGTTTGCCTGTATTAATATAAAGGGCGCATCTTAAACACTACTGCGGCTTCGGGAAGACCTGATACTAGCATTCCGCGTATAACGTCTTCAAGACTGCTGTCTTATATCAGGAAATTTTTTCGGATTAGCAACGACCAGGAATCTGAGGGGTCATCCTCTCAAATTGAAGGTGACAGGGGCCAGGCTGGACGCTTGGAAACACTTTTTTTCAAAAAGGGGCGGTCGGAGCGTGGAATGCGTTTCCTCAGGACGTCGTTATGTCGGAATCGCTAGAAGGTTTTAAGCGAAAACTGGATCTATATAGCAGTGCACGATGGATCGTAACTGACAATTTACAACAATAATAATACTACTTGCAATTTGTCAGTAGCATTCGTTTTATATCCATTCACGTTTGCTATTTATAACGCCCTCCCACGCATATCCTCATGCGAAGGTCTCCGCGGTCTACCGTACTTGGCTATCTGCGTGCCATGATTACCCCGCTAGCGGTCTTATCAGCCAGACCTGATGGCCTAAAAATTCACCCTTGGTTCGACCCAAAGTGACTGTCGACGATCTGGAGGGACGCCTCTGTTTTTCCAGTTCCGTTGGCGGACTCTACAATCAGCAAGGAAGAATCAGGTCGCGGCTTCCACACCATGATGATCCCGGGAGCCTTTGTAATGTCCCTCCCCCCAGTTGGAACCCCTTTTTTTCTCCTAAATCCCACGCGTTACCACAACAAGAGCGATATTTTTCTCCTAAAAATCCCTGAGGAGTTTTTTCACTGTCTGCTCCTATCTTCAGCCTATGACAACGGACAACTGGCCTCGCCAACAGTCTGAGAAACAAATTTTCTGCTACCACTGCACATATGTTCAAATAGGGCACTCAAAGGATTTCTTCCTACATATCCCTCAATATACTGATACTGATCTTCAGACCATGGTTACTTAGTTGAGAATATAAGTCTTGGTAAGGCCAAAATCGTGGAAACAGTATATTGTGTACAAAAAGGAACGAAGAAAAGAAGGAAAGAGATTGACTACGGACAGCACGACCTTCCGCTAGAGCGGTGTGATGCAAAGTGATTTCTGGCGGCCGAGGGTGGGGAAAAAATTACATGTTCGAGTGGTTCTTGGGCAGCCGCGAAGACCTAGACGCATGTGTGTGTCCGAGTGGAAGTAGGCCAAGTCTCTGCAGGTCAGCGCGTCTGTAAGTGCTGACTGAGGTATTGTATGACCTTGAGCCAGCTGACCTTGAAGAATGACACCGGACAAAGCAAGGGAGGGCGTTGACCGGCAGCGCCCAGTACACATGTGTGACTAAGAGCGACGGTCAGGGGAGGAGGGGGCGACGTCCTCTATCAAGTAAGATCGACCACGCCAACGTCTAAAGGTATTCCAGCTCACCAGAACAGAACTTCTTATGCCCTAAAAGTAAACAGAAGCCATATCTGCGCAATGGGGGACAAAATTACGAGATGTAAAACGCTACCTTAAACCAGTAAGAAGAATAGAAAAAACGCCGGGGGCCGGAAATTAGCATAAATCACATTCACTTTCAGAGATCAGAAATAACTTAGTGCTCATCGGAATGAGTTTATTTGTTGGCGGACACTTTGGAGAGCTGGATCGGCTCTTGTTTTTTTCAAGACGCAAACAAATTTTATTTATCAAGAATTTTAAGTTGAAACCCGTGGGCTGACCAATTTATCTCGCTCGATGCCTGGCTCCTGGATTTGGCTATGCATTGAGATCTGTGGGCGTTGCGCCTCGTCTCTATGGTAAACGATGCCGGAATTCCTGCTCCCTCTACGGGCGGGTTCATCATGGGGCGTATTCGCTTGTACGTCTTAGGGCCCGTATACCTCGTTCTGTCCCTAAATCACGTAATGACATAGAACTTTGTAAGCTGCGGGAAGATGTCGATGTCTGTTGACGGAGTTGGCAACTGAGTGCCATACTTCTAGCGTCAATCTTTCCACTTTTGAGGTTTCTCGACCTAAGATGCACGCATCCTGCATATAAAAGTTGTGGCCAGTCTCTTTGACGTGTGATGCAAGCTGTGACATCGGGTATGGTCTCTGAGCCGACAGTTTGTTTCGTGTAAGCGGTCCCAAATTTCGTCCTGTTTCACCAACGTTATCGCAGTCCCCATCGTTGCAATTGATCTTGTGGACAACTGCAGATTTTCCAGTTGGGAGCATTTTATCATTAGGGTTTCATCTCACGGTGGTAGATGTTCGCTTGAAATCAATGGGCGATGAACGTGATGAAGGAGATTGACACGACAATTGAAGAATGACCATATTATCTAGCTACTTGCCTTGGTCGGGTTTTTCGCGCCATTTTTGGACTGATTCCAAGCAGCGCAGGGTCCGATTTTCTCATGCCCGAACAAGTACCTGGAAGACTGTTTGGTATCAACGGACTTCATGCTCTCTAGCAAATGTTTAGTAGACGTAGAAGAAAAAGATTTTAAAATTAATTTTAAAGATTTAAAGTTGAGTTACATGTATCGTAAACATTTTCACTTTTTTGGAGTAATGACATATACATATAATAACACGAAATCTACCTCCTGGGTTTTTTTTCCCCTTTAACATCAATCGGAAACGTGGGAGGTTACGATTTTTTTGATTTTTTTTATCGCTTTTTGACGAATAGTTCTTCCGTTTGCACTGGCACTGTGCTCTTGCGGGTAGGTCATCTACATCCTTTGCAATAATTCAGTACATTTTCTGTTTTCCAAATTTCATAACGCTCTTCTCCACTGTGGTTAACGTGCATTACGGAACACTTGCTTGGCACGGGTCATTCTGTGGACCCTATAACCTCATTCTGAATTCTTGTTCGAGCACGAGCATCTTGCATCTTGCGCTACCTGGAGGCAGCTTATTTAAGACGCTCTAAACTGGACCTTTGCAAACAGTTGGAGGATGTGCTTTACCTTGCCTTGCCTTGGTAACAACCTGCTCCCAGATTTGCACGTTCCCATGCCCCTTTTTTTCCCGCAACCAATTTTCCCCTGTTTATCCTTCTACAGTGTTCTTACTTTCTTTCTTTACTAATTAGCCATAGTGACTGTGACCTGTGACCTTTCTGTACCAATTCAATTTCGTATTTTTCTCATTCGTTACTCTTCAACGCACGGGAGTGGCTTCAACTGATGAGCGGTCCCGAAATAGTATGGATCCATTACATCTTGCACTAATTACTATCTTTAAATTTTCACCAGGGAAATTTTGCCTTCAATTTATTTTTAAAATATTTAAAGCAGCAAGTTTTCAGAATAAAATCTTCGTATAAAATTATCCGTGAAAATCTCGTTCAAATACTGAGAAATCAGCGGTTTTGTCCGAAACTTCATCTAGGGGACTAATTACATATATGCCTAAACATAATATTGGCTGGTAAGTTGATTTCGAATTGATAAAAAAATTGAAAACCCACAAGATAGTACATTCAGAAATAGGCAAATATTAGTGACACGTCTAATCCGCAACTAAGAATCGGAATTTGTTTATGATGGTGTGTATGATAGCTTCTTCTAAAGAAGGTTCGAGATAGATAAATGGGGTTTTGCGGAAGCATTGTTCCATTAGGATCTGTTAAGCGCTAGATAGACAGATAACCGATTCGACCATGGACTCTACTTTAATTTGGGCCTAAAACTTTGAGCACTTTTGATAAAATTGTCTCGGCTACCAATGAAGCATCAACTGTTCGAAAAAACGGGGCAATGACAGCATATAAAGCTTCAAAAATAGTAAGAGAAGCAAGGAGACGTACAAAATAGAATGCTGGTTAAAGTGGTTTTCAGGGTGGGCCTTGAATAAACTGTGCGTAAAGTGCTTGGTCTAGTCTAAATGTCAAAACCTTGAATATTATTCGTTATTTTTTAAAAAAAAATTGTAAATCTAAAGGGGAAGTGAACGAAATTAGTTGATGGAACTTATTTCGGACGGTCTCAATATCCAGGGCCACATTTATGCTCACCGGAATTAAATTAAACGTTCGCTAACGTTTTTAGGAGCTGAGTCAGCTCTCCCTTGTTGTAATTTCGATGAAAGTGTTGTCATTGTTAAAACATAAAATATCGAATACCTCAAAGAGTAACTGAACTCAGTTGACCCAAATGTGCAATTCAACACGGAAGTTGAAAGGAATAACCAACAATCCTTCCTCAATTTACTTGTGCGCCTCTGTTCAACTGGGTAACAACATACCACAGTATTTTAGAAAAGTCACCAGCACAAAGCATATGCTACAATTCAACTGCAATAATCCCATTTCTCACAAGCGTAGCTGCGTTCGTACTTCTTTCCAAACAATTGAACCATGTTGCAGCACACCAGCTGACAAAAGATCCGAGCTAATGGATACCCAAACTTTTTTTGTTAAAAAGGCAGCATCTAGTGATTAGACGACTTATAAAAGAGCAGTTACTCAAAGTCTGGAGGGCCATCCCCTTCATAAAGGCAGCCTTCGAAGTAATATCACGACTGTTAGTACACTCTGGAGTAGGCACAGCCGATAGGCTCTAATCGGAAATATGCCGCCGCGTGATGCAACCTAAGGATAGACTGCCACCTATTGAAACCTCTGCAGTTGTCTACAAGGTAGGCTGCAACGATGGGGACTGTGAGTACGTTGGAGAAACAAGGCCGAAGTTGCGGACCCGCTTACATGAACACAAGCTAAAGTCTGGGAGACTAGACCAAACACACAGCTCACAGCGCACATGGGAGACATTGACCACAAATTCTATATTCAAGAAGCAACCATAATTTGGCAAGAAGCCTCAAAAGCGAAAAAATTGACGCTTAAAGCGTAGTACTCAAATGCCAAGTCCGTCATGAGACATCTAGATCCTCCCGCATCCTTCGAAGATTCACGCCATTACATGAAAATAGGACAGGAGAAGATCAAATTGACCTTTAGATTTACAAGCTAAGGTGATCCCTGGACGAATTTGCTGGAAGGGGAAGCAGGATTGCCAGCATCCTCTACGGCAGAGACAAAAGGGTACATTAACTGCCGTCAGTGAATGGCAAAGTCCAAGGGCCACGCAACGAACGCGGAAAAAGCGATCAGCCCATGGTCGATGCGTTCATTGCTGATCGACAAACTTCAGTTAACGCCTTGACAAAAGAGAGCCAGCTCAGCTCTCCAAAACGTCAGCGAACATTTAGAATCATTCCGGTGAGCACTCATATAACCTATGATCCTCATGCGGGAATTCTCACCCTTGCTAACTTGAATCTTAAAATGCCCATCCTAAGTTTGAAGTTCAAACCGCAACTCTTTTCTTATAGTAATTACTCTAGGCCTGTAACCTTCATTCCAATAAAAATTCCCAAATTTCAAACCATCAACATGGCTCTACTTGGAAACCCAGCCTGCAAACTCTAACTATAAGATTCGCAACCTAACCCCAACCACAAGGTCCGTCCCTTATTTCATAATTCTGACATAACAACTTTAGTTCAAACCCTCAAGAACTAATCCAAGCCTTAATTGCCTTATCAAACCACATTCTTAAATCACTTACCTAATATTCACCTTATTTTAAACGTCAAACCCGCAACCTTTACACTAAGCTCAATGTTAGCCTTTAACTTCCTTATCTAACCTTAAAACACTGAACTTGCTTGTAGTTACTTTTAACTATCATCCCCTTTTATTGGCTCTTTCAGATGGAATAAACTACAGGTGAATAAAGATATGTAGGTGTGGAAGATGGAAACCTCCAAATAACGAATTGACGCAAAGATTTGCATCCTAGGTATGTGTATAGATTGAGAAAAAAAGAAGCTGCTTCGATCACCGAAATCATACTTTTATATGTCTGAGCTCTCGAACTCTTGTGAAATTCCATCGTTAGAGATAAAACCGTCAACGAAAACAAGCACAATTTACAGACGGAAGGGACCAGTTAACGGCCAATGAAAGCAAGCAACATTTACAGGGAGAAGGGGCCAAGAAACTGTCATAGAGGAGGGGAGGGGGGAGAGGGGAGAATGAAGGGAGGGAGAGAAAGAAGGACAAGAACACCAGTGCCATGAGTCTGAAGATGCCTGCACAGGGCAACATATGCGGGCGCTAGCTCGATGCATCGGCTACCTGAGTTGTCCTTCGACACCCAGGCTTCAATCAGTTCTCAGCCCGTCTTGCCGCTTGCGTGGGCAATTATCCTCGCAGCTGCAAAGCTGAACTCGTGACTGGTCTTGTAGGTGTGGGCGGTCACTTGCATCATCCCGTCGAACAGCCAACTTGTGTTCGTGTATGCGCGAACCCAGCATGCGTCAAGTCGGCCAGTTTAGACATGGTATGCGATACACTAGGTCAACTGCTCACTGGGAGTTAATCGATCCTAGATTATCATGACTCGGCTGCGCATTGTAGTCTTGGGATGATGTGCAATATCAACGCCTATTCCCGCGGCAATACGCTCGGTCGCTTCCGACACGTCCTTGATATATGGCAGCGCATGCCAAATTGTAGGGGTTGGCTTTGTTTGGGTCCTCGGAGGGCGAGCACGTACGCCGAATGGTTATCCCTAAACCTTTGTAAGCCGATGCGCAGGTATCTCCAGACCCACTGCACTGGTGGTCCTGTCCTCCCTCCCTCCCCGTTCCTATGACGGTTACTTCGCCCCTTGCTTGCTTTCATTGACGCTAAATTGGTCCCTTCCCCTATAAATGTTGCTTGCTTTCTTTGCCGGTTAATTGGTCTCTCCCCCTGTAAATTTTGACTGCTTTCTTTGACGGTTAATTGGTCCCTTTCCCTATAAATTTTGCTTGCTTTCTTTGACGGTTAATTGAACCCTTCCCCCCATAAATGTTGTTTGCTTTCGTTGCCGGTTTTATCTCTGACGATGGACTTCCACAAGATTTCAAAAGGTCAGACAAATAAAACTATAATTCCGGTGATCGAACCAGCTCCTTCTCCTTCAAAATCTACCTCCAAATAAGCCCTTTAGGCTGGCCGGCCTAATCAAAGCCTTTTTAGTACAAGTCACTAGATCTCTTATCAGTTTTAGGCGAAAACAGCCGGTTTAAGTGAACAAGCTCTTCGCTCTGACGGAGAGAATGTTTAGCAGCCTACAAGTGCTTTTTACTTTGGGTGGAGTTTGGCGCATCTATGTCAGTTAGATAATCACTAAATGGATTTCAAGTCTTGGCATTGTATGACGACAGGTGCTCGTCCTTCAGCTGGACTTAATTCATTATTCCCGCACCGAGTGTTAGGCTATATACATAAGTTCACGTCACAACGAGTAACCTCACGTGAACCGAGGCTTTAGCAGAAAGACAGCTGATCTAACTGCGTGAGATTTTGAATGCGCATAGTGGTGCTGGGTTACAGTACCAAAACATCTTCTTCGATAAGCGCAGGACGCTTTCTCAGCTCAGGCTTCGGTGCTCCCACTTCTCACATAAGAGAGATGAATACAAGCGAATAAGGCTCCGAAATAGGTCAAATACTCATTTAAGTTGCTGTAGGCGATTCGGAATATCTACTGCTGTTATCGATTAAATACAGGCCAGTCTTTGGCTTCAGGAACCTACCAGTTAAAGACTAAAGTATATTATCAGAGAAAGGATGGCCGTCCGATCTGGAGCAGAAGTAGGTGTGGTCTCAATCAGTCTGCGTCGTGCCGTCCTCTCTGTCTTCCACCGTTCTTTCAAGTGTTCATAAATGCCATCCAATTGTATGCAAGTATGTATGTATTTATCAACACTTCAAAGAACGGTAGAAGCGAGGAAGATGGCACGACACAGACTGATTGAGATCAGACCCACAAATCAGGCCTCACCTCGTATAAATATTGATTTTCGACACGTTTAAAATGTTAGTTGTTCCTTGCACATTGTCTGCTAGTCCGAAGACGAGCTGGATTACCAGACGCGAACATTCATGAATAAATTTACTCATTTTTCCAAACGAAATCTTTTTAATTATCTGCCACAAAACGCAACCGGTGGGAATCATCAAGAAAGGTGATAGGCTGGACCCCTAGCTATTGCGAGTTACAACGGCAGATTAATAGAAAAATAAATTTCCTCCCTCAGGGCCAGTACCTGTTTTTCATTTATCTTCAGTTGAGGCTTCGGATTTTTTACTGCGCGCCAATGTCACATAATTATCCTGCAGTTGTTAATGGACGTCTGGCCATGGCTTCGATATTCAAGGAACGACTATCGTATGCAGAGGAGCCTCAAAAGCTTAAAGATTGACGCTTAAGGCATGGTACTCAGATGCCAACTCTGTCAACAGACATCTGGACCTCCCTGTGGCCTACAAAGCCCTACGCCATTGCGTAATTAAGGGAGAGGACACGTTCAAACCGATGTCAGGACTTCCAGACGAAGACAAAACCTTGACAAACCCACCGGAAAGGCGAGCAGGATTACCAGAATCCTCTACCGAGGGGACAAAACAGAACACCAACTGCCAAGCCTCAATTCACACGCATGGCCAAAAAATGAACAGAGAAAAATCGATCAGCTCAATGCCAACATGCACAGCTGCAACTTTAAAACTGCTGATCAAATAGGTCAGCATTCGCTTCGACAGAAAAGAGCCACCATGGCTGTCCGAAACGTCAGATAATCTTAAAATTAATTCTGGTGTGCAGAAGCATAACTCTTGACTTTACTCTTTCGATGGAGACCGTGAGAGTATTGTCAGCCTTCTGAATGACGTAAAGTCTGTCCATCCGTTGCAGAAATAAAGAGGGCTCACTGTTCGCGGAGCAAAGCGGTTCACGAACTGTGTCGTGCTGGACTAATACGAAGGGGCAGTGTGCACGTATTTGTTAAAAAAACATGTTTGGGTGCTGAAGGCATCGGGATTGGACACTGTTAGGTGATGTGATGCTTCAACTGTAGCGCGAAAGTGTTCGATGTGTCGATGTTGACTGAGAAATAAGGCCGAATTAACTTGAAAGGTGAAGCAGTGTGCAATAAGCAAGCTCGAAAGTGATGCATTGGATGTTGTTGCAGCAGGTTTTAGCTCCATGATGTGTGGTTTGGATAAGACGTGGGGGGCGGACTTGCGTTGACGACGCAAAGGCTCCGTGAGGCCGTTGAAAACAGCGTCATATGTACTAGTTTTGATGTGCGTTGATCCGGGCAGTTAAGTGCGCTTGTGGGAGACGTAAGAATGAAAATGGCTTCCACGGTCAGTCAATCCAATCAACAAACCTCTTAAATTTTACGTCAGCAGTTTTTTTTTCTACATTTTTGTTTTTTTTACGTGGGGGTCCGCTGAATTCTGCCCCCGCTCTATGGGAAGAAGTTTTTTTTCACTGTTTCCTCCTTAGTTCACCATGCGTTTCATAGAGTGTTGACTATTATTTTAAAATGACGATATGTTGGTGCATATGAATTTATCTGCCTACATTACTAAACGCTCCCACTGCCTATGTAGTTGCTCACGGAGAGAAGCATTTATCAAATTTGCATTTATTTTTCCACAGCACTAAGTTTGCAATGACTAGGCCCTCCGGGCCTACAATATAAAATTTATTTATCTGTGAGGAGGACACTTTATGGTTTGTCTTTTCTGGCCGCGAAGGGGAACTTGCGCACATGTATATTCCTGCCTGCTGAATGCGCATTTTAAATGGGTACCTCAGAGATAGGTCGTGGTAGCAAATTCAAAAATGTTGATATGTTGGCGGATAGTTACTTATAAATAAAAAATAAGTTTTATATTTTAGGCCCGGAGGGCCTCGTCATTGCAAACTTAATGCTGTGGAAAAATAAATATAAATGCTTCTCTGCGTGAGCAACTACATAGGCAGCGGGAGCGTTTAGTAATGAAGGCAGATAAATTCATATGCACTAACATATCGTCATTTTAAAATAATAGTCAACACTCTATGAAACGCATGGTGAACTAAGGAGGAAACAGTGAAAAAAAACTCCTAACATTAAAGCTGGGGCGGAGTTCAGCGAAACCCCGCTTAAAAAAACAAAACTTTGGAGAAAAAACTGCTTTAATAAAATTAAGGGGTTTGGTTGAGAGGATTGACTGTAGTGCAAATGAGACAGGACTGTCGATGAGAAAGTATGAGGGTTGGAAACGCTTCTTGTAATTGGAGAAATCAAATAACAGCAGAGGCTGTCGTTCACCACTATAACACCACCCAACTGGCTTCATGATCAACCATCAGGGAGGTGAGAGTGGAAGAGTCCTTCGCAGCAGAGGTCAACTGATCGTAAACGAAACGCCGGAGAGCGACCTTGTAGACTGCGGAGTCCAGCGACGACATGGCGACAGACACCCGACAAGATCAAAGTCGATATTTTCCCACGCTACTCCTATGACATTTCTACATCGATATCCCCCATCAATTACGATCTAGGCTATTGTGGCTGCAACCGTACGTATAGAATTTATCTTGCTTCTCCGGAATTATTTTTCGTGCGTGGACGATCTTTTGAAGTCGGAATTTAAGAAGATTTTGTTTTCCAACCAATTCTACCCAGATGCAACCTCTTTAAACCAACAAATTCGCGGCCTTTTAAAAGAAATCGTCAAAATCTAAATATTCTCGAGACCTTCAAAGGCTGAGTCGTTTTCCAATATTGAATAAACTTTTCCAAATAATTTTAAAGTGCTTATTAAAAAAAAGCTACAGTTTTGGTTAAGTTAACTCTGATTATTTGTCGCAAGTCATAATCTGAAAATCATATCAACTGGTTTTGTTCTGAACGTAATAACTAATACAGTTTTTTAAACAATTTTAACGGATTTTTACAACCAGCTGCGGTAAAATCATATAGGCTGAATTTTCCTAACTCGTCTCACATTTAAAGCAGATTTCCATCAAAATTATGAGAACGAAAATTATAGCTCATCGTAAGATATCTACTCCCAGACCCAAGCGGTGCCTGACCACACCTACCAGTCAATGCCATGACATCAACGTGCAGCCCATTGTCAAGGCTAAGCAAATTGATTTGTCTGCATTACAGAACTGTTATGACTTCATGATGAAGTTTGGTTCTCTTTTGTCAATATTAGGCAATCTGTTTTATAGTAAGTGCACTCGCAAGATTGTAAAAAGTTAGACTCCCTCATCTATCTAATAACCACGAAAGCTTTTGATAGACAAAAGCGAAACTTTAACTTCAGACAAAAAATGCCTCCATATTAAGTCGCCCTTTGGATATTGCAAAAGGTTTTCTATGTTCGGGTGGTTTCAACTACAAAATTTCAGAAGCCAAACGCCTGCAATCGCGTAGCAAAAACCCGCCCATCCTAGTTAAAGTGTTTTCACCGATCGAGGTGGACTCAATCTTTGCTCAACGGGGTCGAATTTCCCGATATTTAGAAATGACTAAAACTTTCCTCTGTCGAGATCTTACACCAATGGAGCGAAGAAATGCGGCTCTCCAGTCCAATAGACCAATGACTTCTCAGCCTTCTATTCCTAAATATGTTCATAGTCCCGATAGGGTAGATGCACTCACTAATCCTCGTTACCGGATATCTGGTCATGCACCCACATACGTCAGTGCACCCGTTTTCCCTGCCCCCCGGATGTGTAGTCCTAGTCTCGTAACCGTCAGTACACCTTCTATCCCTACCTCCCGAATGCCTCGTCACAGGCCCATAAACATCAGTGCATCAGTGAGCCCATCCCTCTTGATGTCGGGACCGTCAAGCCCCGCCGCTCCATCATCTACTACGATAAAAACTAGTCCACATACATTCTCTGTCTAACGATCGACAAATTCCACTGCCTCTAAATCGGCAACAAGCTCATCAAGAATGTCGTCAACACCGTCGAAAGTTTTTAGGCCGACCGCTTCCCCACCATAACCTAGCTCCTCCCTTGACCGCGCGAGTCATATTATTCCCCCGCATAATGCGTTATTGAACACGCCGGGCCCGAACCACGAAAAATTTAATTTGCACGGCAGCAACCCAAACTGGTATGGTTTTAAATCTAATCGGAGTTGCCGTACAGGAGATTCACTGATTAAGACCACTAGTCCTTACGCGAGCGGCTCCATTACTAATTTTATGTCACCGTTCCCCCCTATCAGTTCCGGTACCCATCCTCTACCACCCAAACCTGCTAACTTCTACATGTCTTCTCACCTCCCCCCATTACTCCCAAACGCCCCAGAAGCTTATTTTGGCTAACCCTCTCCTCATTTTTCCCTGCCAGAAAGTGAGACCCCTAGATATCTCAGACCTTATCAGCCATCCATTATTGGCTACCCGTAGCTAACAGCTCATACCCGTCAGTACATATTCCACAAATAAAAACGGCCTACAGTTTGCCTACTCACCTTCAAATTCTTTTTTATGAATAACGATAGCCATAGTCCTGCCACTCAAAGCACACAATATGTCATATTGCTTAATGCCAGGTCTGTTATAAAAAATGGCTTAAATGCGAGCTATTGCTTTTGAGACGATGCCCGATGTTATATGCATAACAGAATCTTGGACCCATCCAATCATTTTTGCCTCCGCCCTTATCACAGAGGAGTATGATTTCTATCGTCACGGTCGCATTAAGAAGCGTGGTGATGGTTGTCTCCTCTAGATTAGAAGTTATTAAGGCACTTTCCGTTTTATCTAAATAGCATGTCCTTCTCTGGAAATTACTGTTTCGCTTCTAGAATCCTATCGCCCCGGCAACAGGTGATAAACGGATGCGTATCTAATCCTCCTAACTCTTCATCTGAAGATGATGCAAATGTGTGTGAAATATTCAAGTTTTTGACGGCGCCAAAAATGTGCTTTAAAAAAACCTTATAATTATTTCAAAATCCTCTTTTGAAGTTACAATTATTGCTGGATATTTTAATTTTCCTGAAATCAACTGGCGCTCAAACTATTGTCCACCTAGATTTCAGCCTTTCCTAGATACCATTAATTTTTCTAACTAATCTCAACCGGTTAGTTCCCCAACAAGACAGAAGCATATCCTAGATCTGATTTTAC
>JAYGXS010000003.1:1318733-1363063 GCA_036362985.1 Ligula intestinalis | reverse complement strand
CTAGTGCTAGTCGTAATTTCATGCGTATGACCTCGCAGATATTAGCTTAATCAACAATTTTCTTGACTCATTAGATTGGCCGAGCCTCTACTCCATTAACGACGCTGCATATCTTTCTGATATCATGTCGGTCGCTTCTAATAAGATGCTGGAATTTGTGCCCACTAAAATTGCGGAACCGTACACACCAGAATCGACCGTCCCTCATTTTCTTTTGCCCAGACTAAAAATATTGAGGAGGCAGCTGAAAGATCGATCTAATAGTTCGCTGTCTGTGCATCTAAGGATCGCAGAGATCTTTGAATTAGCGTCAAAGATTCGTATTGCGCGTGACCAGCACAGGGAATCTTTCGCCCTGAGTGACTTAAACTGTTGCCAACTGTTTCTTCGTAGATCCTCCGCAAAACAAGGAATTAAAATAACCCCATTGCTTAATGAAAATAAATCATTTTGACTAGATAAGTCTAATAAGGCTGAATTATTAAATGCTTTCTTTGCGAAGCATTTTATGACAGAATCCGAATCGGTCCCCTCGTTTCAACCATACTCAGACAATACTCTCGGGAACATTGAATTCTCCATAGAATTCACTCGTAAGCATATAATTTGTCTAAAAACTCGCACTCTTCGGGAATTTACGGTATTCCTTACTCAGTTATCAAAAGAGTGTCAACCTTTCCCAAATTACTTAGCCATATATTTTCAGTCTACCTCTTCATTGGTTTCTTTCCTGTCATTTGGAAGACATCCATTATTCAACCAGTCTTTAAATCAGGATGTCGTTCGGACATAAATAACTACCGAGATGTTCATAAACCCCGGCCCTAGTTAAACTTCTGGAGAAGGTAATTTTTTATCAAATTCGCGATTTTTGCCTAAAAAATAAGCTTTTAGGTTACTCGCAGAATGGTTTATACCCCAGCGATCATGCGAGACGTGTCACTCAGCTTTTCTTAACCACGTCACTTCCCCCCGTAACGAGCGGCTGTCCGTGGTTGTTATCTACTTTGACATCCATGCCCCTCTCATCGAATTCATCGGTTCCTACTTCTCTAACCGCAGCCAGAAGGTCCTATTAGGTGATAGATAGTCCACTGCTCAGCTGGTCACGTGTGGCGTTTTTCAAGGCACTGTCTTTAGTCTTTTACTCTTCATTCGATACATAAATGAAATTGCGACTGTTCTAATAATTCACACAATCTCATTTATGCAGACGACCTCAAATGCATACACTCATTTTCTAAGGACACGGCAAGCATGTGCGTTGATAAATTAAATGCGGACCTACTTACACTCTCACGTTGGAGTGCTACCTGGCAAATGGAATTCTCTCCATCCGAGTGTAATTTCATGTGTTTCGGTCCCGCCAAGCTTCCCCGTCCCCTATTCTCTCAAAATTCTCCACTTTTAGAACGATCCACTATAAAAGACTAAGGTCTAAGCTACACAAATAAACTAGCATTGTCGGCTCATGCGGATCCAATATCTGCGAAGGCTGCACAAATATGTGGGTTTATATCACACAATTTCTTCCTGCTGGAAATAAAGTTAAAACTCTATCGCATGTGTGTTCTTCCCATCCTAGAATATTGCTGTCCTCTCTTTGGTCTAATGAAAAATTCTGACCGTGGTAAGATATAAAATGTATTTACTCGCAAAATATTCGATTTTCCTCGATCCACTACTTCTTATACGGAGAGATTTCAGTTAGCGAACATGACATTTCTGTGCGTCGGAAGACACGAAGCGGGCCTCTGCTTCCTCTTTCGCGTTAACTTTACCCCTAACCTTCCATGAATCAACGCTCTCATTCCCGCAGATAGACCTTATGCCACTCGTAATTCCTCCAGGATTATTGCACCATTTTTAGCTCCACTTCCAACCATTGTCACTTCTTTGCCGCCAAATATTTCTTCCTTTGGAAAAATATTCCCCTCGAAATTAGGCTGTCGTCTACCTTAGTAGTTTTTAAAGTCAAATTACGTAAACACTTAACTTTGGAAGATATTAAGTCCTTGTTATCCGTCTCCTTCCCAAACACAACTTTTGGACTTTGAAAAGGGTCCCCCTGGTATCTGAGGTGTTTATGTTTAGATAACATTTTTTCCATATATGCCTATTTCTCCCTCTTTTCAGTGATATTTTCAGCGATGTCTCGTCCACTTCTCTGTCCAGTCATCATTACCGTTTTCTCCATTCTCCGTTTTACAAACCTGACGATAGGATTCATGGTCTTTAGTCATGCTCGTGGTGGTTTTGCTATTTTCGCCATGTCGTCGCTGGACTCCGCAGTCTACAATGTCACATCTCCGGCGTTTCGTTGATGATCAGGTGACCTCTGACGTTAACTCGCTTGTCGACCCTGTTGTCCGCGATGGCTTCGTCTGCTCTCACCTTCCTGATGGTTAATCGTGAAGCCAGTCGGGCGGTGTTACAGTGGTGAACGACAGCCTCTGCTGTTATATGATTTCTCCAATTACAAGAAGCGTTTCCAATCCTCATACGTTCTCATCAACAGTCCTGTCCCATTTGCACTACAATTAATACTCTCAACCAACCCCTTTAATTTTGTTGAAGCAGTTTTTTCTCCAATGTTTTGTTTTTTTAAGCGGAGGTTCGCTGAACTCCGCCCCAGCTTTAATGTTAGGAGTTTTTTTTTCACTGTTTCCTCCTTAGTTCACCATGCGTTTCATAGAGTGTTGACTATTATTTTAAAATGACGATATGTTGGTGCATATGAATTTATCTGCCTACATTACTAAACGCTCCCGCTGCCTATGTAGTTGCTCACGGAGAGAAGCATTTATCAAATTTGCATTTATTTTTCCACAGCACTAAGTTTGCAATGACTAGGCCCTCCGGGCCTAAAATATAAAATTTATTTATCTGTGAGGAGGACACTTTATGGTTTGTCTTTTCTGGCCGCGAAGGGGAACTTGCGCACATATATATTCCTGCCTGCTGAATGCGCATTTTAAATGGGTACCTCAGAGATAGGTCGTGGTAGCAAATTCAAAAAGGTCCTCAAACGCCTGGCAACAATTCAGTCCCCTTTCAATGCGGCTCGCCTGCAGGAGATCCCGA
The DNA here is from genome assembly GCA_036362985.1 of Ligula intestinalis. NCBI lineage: Eukaryota > Metazoa > Platyhelminthes > Cestoda > Diphyllobothriidea > Diphyllobothriidae > Ligula > Ligula intestinalis. The sequence continues at coordinate 1,359,979 of JAYGXS010000003.1, read as the reverse complement.
AAAGAGAACACACCCTAGCCCTGGTATGTGAATCAATTTGGTTAAAAATAAAGAAGTTTTATTCACAGAACCTGGAATTCCTGGCCGTAAACAGGCCACCAAGCATTCGTTGTGCAGCCTTCGACTCGCTCCTTAGTCTGGTGAAGGAACCAGCTAGCCACCAGGATATTCTTATTGTTGGTGACTTCAACGCATCTGCAATAGACTGGGAAATCTGATAGTCCAGGGGGTGTCAACTTCCTTCAGTTTTAATTAAATGGGTACCTTTCTTGACCACCCTCTAGCATAGAACGGTAAGGCACTAACCAGATTCTGAGAGAACCAGATAGCTAGTTTTTTTGACCTAATTTTTACGAAGGATGTATCCTACAATGATGAAGTGCATTCAAATGCCGTGCTTGGTAAGAGTGATCATACGACGCTAATTTGGGATGACTAACTCAAGAGCAGTGCTAAGGGCAACGCAAAACGGATTCCGATGTTGCCACTCTTGTCTCACTAACTTGCTAACATCCATGTAAAGCTGGACGAAATCACTGGGAACGGGTTTGTCAGTCGATGCGGTCTACATTGACTTCAGCAAGGCTTCGATAAGGTTCCACACAGACGACTGATATCAAAGCTGCAGCAAATGGGTGTGACTAAAAACCTACTTAAATGGTTAGCTGACTTCCTAACAGGCAGGCATCAGCGTGTTTATATTGGAGACAACAAAACAGAATGAAAAACCGTATCCAGTGGGATTCCGCATGGAAGCGTTGTGGGTCCCTTTCTATTTCTGGTATATGTGAACGACTGCCTTGACTGCCTCACCTGTGAAACAGTCATGTTTGCAGGGGATCTAAAGATTTGGAAATCCATTGAAAGCTCAGAAGATGGACAGTACTTGGATCGGTTGCAAAAGTGGTGTGAAAAGTGGCTACTGCAGCTGAACTCCAAAAATGCCAAGTTATCCGCTTACGATCTAGCCGCAGGAAGGTGATACCATTCGAGTATCACTACTCAATCGGAGGTCACTAACTCAAGCCGGTGAACGAACTACGGGATCTAGGTGTACGCATGACGCCCAACCTCAAACTGTCAACTCACTGTGCTTAAACCGCAAAGAAGGCTATGGGCATCCTCGGCCGATGTTAGAGTATTGCGTCCAAGCGTGGTGCCCCTGGATGAAAAAAGATTACACAATGCTTGAGAAAGTCCAAAGAAAGGTGACCAAGCTAGCCAGCAGCTTAGGAGGTTTCCCATATGAAGGTCGTCTAGATATGCAATACAGGGGAGATATGATAATGGTGTTGAAAATTGTCAGGGGAGTGAACTGTGCTTTTTAGATGGACGACGTCTTTAAATTCGCACAAACAATACATCTATGCGGTCATCCGTACAAACTGAAGAAAATGCCATGCCAAACTAGAAGTGCGGGTCAACTTATCCCAGTGGGACATTGGAAAATGGAATGAACCTCTTTCCTCGGTTGTTCTCGCTGAAAGCGTTGACGCATTCAAAAGAAGGCTTGATCTTACTTTGCTTGCTGGTCATACATTTGGAAGACAACAACGATTTATATAGTGTATTGATGACTTTGAACGACATGCATGATCTGACAGCATCTATCTGTAAGTAGGGTTTTCAAAGGCACTGCCTATTTCCCTTATATAAACTGAATTAACACCAAATAATTCTCAACGTCTGAGGAAAACGGAGAACCAGCCAAATAAATGGAAGGCAGATATTCATTCAATGAAGTTTGCACTATCGTCCGTGAATTGGAACTGCCTTCTCAAGGGGGATTCGGAGGAAGATTGGCGATCACTCAAGCCGATTGCATTAGGTCTGTGTAAGCGCTGTTGTCCGGTGAAGATACGCAAGGCGACTTGTAACCCTGTCTGGTTAACGAGAGATCATAACAGGCAATTAAAGAAGAAAAATAGGAAGTTAAAGTTAGTCCGGGAAACTGGATCACCAGTACACATCGATTAAATCCGACGCCAAAGGAATGTGTTAAAAAAATCAATTCGCCAGGCCAGGAAATCTATGAATCAAGAATCCTCCAACAGGCCGAAGACAAGCCCAAAATTCTATTCCGCTATATTAACAGTAGATCAAAAAACAAGGATCAAGTCGCAGTATTTAACGATGATAATGGTGAGGAAGTCGTTGGGAATGACGAAAAACCGAGTATTGTAGCCGGTCGTTTGCCTCGGTATTCACTAGAGAAACCGAGCTTTATTTTTATAATGTCAACAGTGCTGTTTTAAACGGTAGTCCGGCATGTCAATCTCTATTATTCCCAATATCTGTAGTTGAGAGGGAGCTGCAAAGCCTCAAAGAAGCAAAGTAATCCAGTCGAGACAAGATACCAGCCAAGTTCTTGAACAAATTGGTGATTGAGCTCTTAAAGCCCCTAGTTCAGATGTTTCGTTTTGCATTTGAATTAGGAAAACTGCCATCCGAATGTAAAACAGCAAATATTAACCGGATATACTGGATGAGAATAACTTCCTGTGAGGGCTCCAACGCGGCTTCAGAAAGAACCACTTTTGTCTTTTTAACCTACTACTCTCTACTTTGCAGTGGACTCGCGCACTGGATGAAGATGGTAGGGTTGACGTCATCTATACGGATATCAAGAAAGCATTCGACAGCGTCCCATATAGACGTCTTATGTATAAATTATTGGAAATTTGAATAAGAGGAAACCTGCTGGCATGGATCACATATTTTCTCACAAGGCGATCGCAAACTGTGTGCATCGGTGGCTCGAAGTCAACACCTACATCTTTTCTGTGTGGCGTCCCCCAAGGCTCTGTCTAAGGCCACTGCTCTTCCTTATCTATATCAATGACTGTGTCAACGACCTGAGTTCCAGTGCCATCAAATTTGCCGACGATGTCAAACTCTGGAGAGCCATCAGGTCTGACGCCGATAGGAAAGCACTCCAAGAGAGTCTCAATCGACATAACAGCTGGTGTGCTCGTTGGCTCTTGAACTTCAACGTTAGTAAGTGTATGGTCTTAAGACTCCATACAAGAATAACTAATGTGGAGGACGATTCCTTCCAATACCTCCTCGATGGACACCCCCTTACAAATGAGGACGAACAAAAGGACCTTGGTGCTCTTATGATCTCCTCGCTTAAACCATCTTCACAGTGTCTAAAGGCAGCTAAACGCGCGATACAGGTGCTGTTTGCAATTAGGCGGGGATTCGTCAACATCGACAAGGAGCTCTTCTGAAAAACGTACGTTGCGTTTGTTCGGTTCCACTTAGAGTATGCCGTCCAGGCCTGGTATCCGTGGTTCAAGAAGGATTTCCTGCACCTGGAACGATTGCAGGCGAGATCTACGAAGATGGTCAAGAAACTTGGTCATCTGCCTTATGAAGACAGGTTGACAGAACTTAATTTATTTCATCTCAATTATAGGCCACTCCGCGGCGACCTCACCTAAACCTACCGAATTGTTAGAGGCCGTGAATGTGTCCCCGAACTTGACGAATTTTTCTAATTGGCTCGGACGAATCATCTGCAGGGTCATCCCTTTAAACTGCAGAGGAAACCGGCCCATATGGACCTTCAATGGAACGCCTTCTCGCAGAGGGTCATCGGAGCTTGGAACGGACTCCCTGACGAGGCAGTACTCTCAGATAGTGTCGACACTTTTAAATACAAACTTGATTCTCATTTGCTGAGAAACTATGACAGATATAATGAACATAGTGTCAGTAGCAGCACTTTGCAACTGGTTCACACTTATCGCTGATGTTAAGCCTACATTTGTATTATGTACCCTTGTTATGGTGGAGCTCTTTTGTGATTTTTGGTTATGAATAGGGAGCTCAAGGGCAAAAGACTTCTTCCCTTAAAAAAGTGACTTCAAATACTTGAAAGTGACTTATTTGCCTATACCTTAAAGGAAACAGGTTAGGATTTCGTAAGCGGGTCGCATATTTGAAGGAGTTTTGATTCTTAACCATTTTGGTGGCTCACATTTGAATTCTTTCTAGGCTAGTCTGATCTTGGAATGTCCAGGAACTGCAGGCTTTTATAGCATACTCCAACTGTGGCCTCACGAATGTACGGAAAGCTTTAGGGAAATTATCTTCATTAAAATTCAAAAATGTTCTCCTGATGGTGTGCAATATTAATATTGCACTATTCGCTACTCTCAACCAATGAGAGGATGACTTTAAGGAATTTTTCGTAAGCACACTCAGGCCTTTTGGGTTTCCACCTCTTGCAGATCTGCACCATTACGAAAGTATCGTCCACTGTGGTTAGATCAACCTCAATTGCGTAAGCTGACTAATGTATGCTGTTCAGTGGTAAAATGCAGGATCCAACGGTTCGACCACACTTCCAATCTATTTAAGATGATCTTATGTATATGGTCGTCACCACTCCAAATGTTTAAGCCATCGGCAAAGTAACTATGTTATAGTACAAACCTCGGATACAATCATCTACAAATATAAGGAACAGAATGGGGAACTCCACTTTTGACCGCAGTTGTACTTGACTTCTCTTCGCTAAAACACAGAACCTACTGACGATCTACAAGGATTTGCCTATCCATTCAAGGCAGTCAGCTCTGATTGCCATTTTTTCTGGTTTGTACAACTGTCTATGGTGTGGCATAGTTTCCAAAGCCTTCTGAAAGTCAATGTAGGCACCGCATGGTTGTTCTCGGACGCTCTGGTCCTGCTCCGGAGATATTGCAAAAGATATTTCGTGCAGGATCTCCAATTTTAGAATATGTGTTGGCAGTTTGATGAAGGGAAGTTCTATGGGACAAATTCCAATTGTTTTGAAGTGTTCCAGAGTTAAATGCATTTTAAGAGAGGATGGACAGAGGTATACAAAGGTCACTGCCAGGTTCTTTGAGAAGTGGGAGGGAAAACTGATCCTGTCCTGGGGATTTTGAGGATTTGATTTTCTTCAATTCTTTTGGGATACGAATTTGTGAATAACATATTGTTAATCCTTGGAGTTGCCCATTCCTCTGCAGAGGGCCGAAAGAACCTTGCGCCATTTGCGTAGAATGACTCAAGCACTGAGTATAGAAATGGCGTTTATCCATGTTTACAGCGGTTTGGAAGCCTACGGTAGTCTTCATCATCGGAATTTGATGTCTGTTTCTGTAAATCTGCGGAGGAAGCCCATAGTTATTCGGGATTCTGCGTTTCTTTTGCAGAAAATCCTTCTCGAACACCCGGCATTTTTATGCATCAGGTTTCTCAGTTTGTTCCTCTATATTTTTTATTGTTAAGGTATTGGACATCTCTATGCCTTGTGTTCATTTCCCTTTTTAGGTTGCAAGTGAACCATCCCGGTTCTTCATGCTAACGGGTACATTTCAGTGGGCAGTGGGTGTCAATGAGCTGTAGAGGGACATCCCACAAGAACTGCCTGTCTTAATTTGTTTTACCGCTTAACAAGGCATTTCAGTCGAGGTCTGTTAAGGCTGCTCGCATATGGTCAAAAGTACCTCGCCAAACGTTTCACATTTTTTCGTTAACAAAAGGTAAATAAGGAAATAGCGAGTACTCCGACATAAGTACAACATGATCACTTCGACCGAGGGGCGGCTTGGAGTTAATATCGTCGATACTGCATGATCTCTTCGTAAAACCCTGTCGAAGCGATTGGCACTTTGCCCTTCATGTGCTTTATTTTGAAAGAGGACGGGTCGTGCGAGCATAATATTTAAAATTTTGGGCAGTAAAAATAGTCTAAACTCAATTTTGGGCCCGAAATTTGGACAGTATTCCTTTTAATGTTTCCTACATTGAACTCGATAATGATCCTGATCTTATGTCCACCTAATCATGCTTCCTTTTTTTAAAAAGGAGCGTTTCGGCTCGTCAAAGGTGCCCGAAAGACCGTGAGGTCATCAAGACATTGAGAGCAAAAACCCTTGATAGTCAACCATCTAGCATTTGTGCTGCATGCAGCTTTGGTTGTATTATCGGACAGCAGTAGGCCGTCTATTACATACACAATTACCTCACGACACTATAGTTTTTCCCCATATTGACAATATATTTCATGTTTACATAATGCTAGTTAGCAATCTAAGATATAACCGGCCAGTCTTATTTGGGGTACTGATAATCCGGAGACATTTTGATAAGGCAGAGTGGTCGGGCTTTCTTGTGAGACCGCGAGAAAAAAATCCCGTCAATGTTTTTCAAAGGTATTTCTGGCAAAGATGTGCGAGCATTGGGTGAAATAGTTGAGAAGGTGAAAAAAATACTGAAAACAAAGCCTGCAGACTAAAATATATATAACAACAATTCCTATTGGTAAATAAATGAACCCTACTGACCAAGAAAACTACTAGGGCAATCCTTTTTACCATTACGTGGCGTCATAAGAAAGCCCTGCTGGCAGGGTTTTAATGAAAGTTCGCCTTAGGCCCTAAATATACGTTTTTTTTAAATTTAATTCTTTGAGTTTTAATACAAGGCTCTGGGTACTTGTGTACAAGGATCGCATTTTCACGCCAACCAAATTTCTGGTTGTGTTTATCACAGGAATCGACCTATCTGCATCAGCCCTAATGTCACTTTCATAGTCCTGTTCAGATTCACGATCTGCTTCATTAACCGTGGGTTCTTTACTCAGAACACTAGGCTTTATAGACTAATTGATGTTGTTTCCTTGAGCGTCTTTATCAGTCGAGTACCTATCTTCGTACTGGATACTACTCGCTGACTCAGATAAAATTTCATAATTTTGAACTACCTTTACATTGGTGAGTTCGATGTTGTGCTCGCTTTCTTCAGTCTTAATTATAATTACGACAAAATTCCCGGCGTTCCTCTGTGCGCAGCTACAGCAGTGATATACATTTAACGTTATGGTGCACATTTGCACGTGGATATACCTCTTGTTAAGTCTAAAGGCCAAAATTTATTTAGAAATGCGAATGTAGTAGAGCTTTTACCTATTTAAACATGGGCAATAACATCTGACCTTACAGCATGTAGTATTCAAATAAACGTTGCCATGGGTACACCAGCCGTGCCAGTTCTCATTCCTAAGGGCATTTTTATAAACCAGGCTGATACGTTTATATCGTCACATATTGCTAAGGTTTTAAACTCTCACTGTAAACTTATGCTTTAGACTCTACTTAATGCTGTATTTGGGGTTAAAAAGTCGAAAGGCAAGGAAGAAGAGGAGGAGGAAATGGATGAGGATGGTGGAAAATCCAAAGCGCCCGAGGGTTTTGCTAATAATCTGTTCTGTACGACTACCAACGGTAAAAACAAAACAGACTTTCCGGCTTCACTCTTAGAGGTAGATTTATGCTTATTTTGCTAATACCAAACAGGATGAAAATTGGGTCCAATTGTATAGTAAAATCAAAGAATGTGATTTATTTGTCTACAACATCATCGATGATGACAGGCAAGTCGAAGAAGCTCTTTGGATCGCAAACAAGCTGCACGATGAAATGGAGACTTTTCAAAAACGGAAGATATTTGTCTTAATATCTACTGCTCTGACATGGGCGGCAACAAAACCACTGCCAAACGTACTCCATATTAATAAACGTGGTTAATGTTTAATTCAAGGATTATCCAGACGCACCATTCACTGACGAGGATTACCGCCGGAGGCTGGCCCATCCAAATTACTTAGCACATTTGGCTGCTGAAAAGGAGATCAAAAGGCTTGGAACTACGGTAACTTTCATCCATGGATTAAATAAATAACAATTCTAGAATAAATTCAAATTTCTTACGTATATTGTTGCATCTGGTGTGACGTACGGCGAAGAAGAAGACATATTTCATCCATTTTTCAAGGTATTTCATTTTTTCTTACTACATCACAACATTTTGTCGATATATTTATTCAGAATTGTTCGTAATGTTTTAACGCAGCTCATTTAGTCCTTCATTTACGCATAGCGCAAGCCATGAATGCGAACTTATTAAGAATTTTTCTCCAAGAAAATTTGGTGCGTTTTAGCCAATAATATCATTCTTCATTAGCAGAGTGAGTGTGATCTTTATATAACATTTCAATACTATTTTGTATGTTCGTATGAATAAGGCTGGATGGTTGAACGCACCACTGCTCGAAGTTTTTGGACCCGGAGACAACATAATCCCAACGATCCACGTAAAGGACCTTGCAAAGTGAGTCTCTGTGGCATACTTTTCACAAAATTCTGTCTTACACGCTCGTGTACCCGGCACATTGGTATTTTTGACCCTTTTTACATCTGCAATTCTGTTGGTAGGCTGTTCTCTATCGTAGCAGGTTTAAAGGAATAGGTTAACTATTTCTACAATGTTAGGCAAAGCTTAAATGTCTTGCAATGCTTACTAAGTTCAATCAAAAAAAGAGTATTGCGTAAGTTTTTAGTACAAGGACAATGATTAAGTATTACTTCTCGACTTTGCATTTCGCATTTTAATGCTACTGGATGCAAAATAGACGGCAGTCCAGTGAAATCCCGAGAACGGGTGTTTCTTTTTATTTTGAGTGCCTAATTTATAGTTTTTGCATGTTTTCTCATTCACATAAGTAGTAACTAATTTAGGTGTGGGAATAAAAGGAGAAATAAAAATTTAAGAGTTGCATTTATTTGGCAGCAGAGATTTTTCTGTATATAGCAAGTCTACTATCCACGTAAAAGTGTACCATAGAACGGATCTAAGACAAAAACTAATGCATTTACTTATTCTTGAAATCAAGACGAACTGGTTGAAACCATTCTTATGTATGACTAAGGTTAATAAGGTTTACACACCTAGATCCGATAAACCATTATTAAAGTTTAAGCTTCTCCGGGTATTCGGTTGGAAGATGGCTGACCGTATTTAGCCAAGTTTATTGAAGTCTTCCTTCTTTCTACCATTGATTTACCTCCATACGCAGTTTTGGTCATATTTTTCCTTGAACATTATAAAAATATGTAATAAGGCAAAAACATTTGTATTTTCGTAGATCCGTTGTCCGGAAAGACACCGCCAGTCCGTCAACTAATTACAACTTAAGCATATGGCTTCAGTTACGCTTACAGAATGCTATTCGTGCTGTTGGATTTAAGGTTATTTGTCTGGCGCTTTCAGTATTGTACAAGTCCTTTGACGGCACAAGAACAATAGGTTCTTTAAAAAACAATAGTGTTTCTTTCCTCAATGACTCGAAATCAGAAACGATTGCTCATTAGAAGTTAAGATGAAAGTGGACCATCAGTATGCTTGTAACCCTTTAGAGGTTCCGCCTGTTACATAATCAGTAATGACATTTTATTTGAGCTGAGATTTCCAAATAACTTGTGTTGCTTAACTTGCCTACGTCTTAGTCAATTAATTTATAATCTTAAACAAGTATTGTCTTATGTCAAAAGGAAATGCACGTAACATGCGATGCTTTTATGTTTAAGTGGCAGTCTACGTTACATTTTTCCCATTGAGGCCCTTCGAGAAAAATAAGTAAATAACTTCACTAAAAAGATGTTACCTTAGCATCAAGGAATTGTGATACTGAGAAGTTTCGACGGATTCTGACAAAAAAATAGCAAACGTAAACATTATACTGATTAAGCTGTGAGCACTATTTATAAAACCAACATTGAATTTGAATTAATTTTTTTATGAAAACCGCCAATTTTACTAAGTAATGGTAAAGTCATACATGCAAATATCTATCACCAGCACTCTGTTGCAAAAACACTTGTGGAGCAGGTATACATGGTTATATTTAAAGTTATGCGATACCCTTTAAGCCTTTTGCAGTAAACCTTAATAACTGCTTCACTTTGTGTCTCATGACAAAAGTAGTTTTTTTTTAATTTTGCATTGTAGCATTGTCTTGCAGATTGCTGATAAATGTCCAACGACACACTATATCCTTGCCACCGAAAATGCTCGCAACACCCTTAGAGAAATTGTCCGCGTGAGTTGCCTATTCATAAGTTTAACTTTTCAGTCCATTTTATTTTTGTAAAACGCCTCTACTTTATCCTCTATTTACATCCCAGCTTTATTTACTGAATTTTTAAAGGTTATCGCAGTTATATCAATTAAGCGAACTTCTATGTTTATGCATAGTAGACATATTAATAATAGACATTAAAATATGTTTTGTAGACCACTTTTAAAAACGGCAGCATCTCGCTGCTTTTACGTGTTATCCTGTAATAAAAATTGGAATCCAACTGCTTGCTGTTTCACATAAGTAATAAGCAATATATCGACCCTCAGACTTTAAAGCGAAGTTTCCGACTCCCAGGAAGAAGTAATAATAAGGTTAAATTAACTTATATAATATAAGTATGTTTGTTCATGATACCTTTTTAGGCTATATCTTCGGCATTGACAACTGGCAAGGTCAAACAGGTCCCAGTTGAAAACGCTTTTCTCTCGGATGAAATAACGGCAAGTCACCTGTGATATCCGCTTGTAGTCATTGGTTCATGTTTAATTGGGTGCATCGTGTCCATGATAAATATTTGTGGCTAGCGAATCCAGTGCGGTGTTTTCAGAAGACACTGATACAGACACCAGGTGGCGAACACATATCGCCCCCAGCCCCTGGTGACAGCTAAAAATGAGAATGTCTGCAGAAAATATGTTTGACATCAGAAAGATTTCAAGAAGTAGAAACCATGGTAGGAAAATCAACCCAAGGACGTCAGCACCCAGGTAAACGGCCACTGTTGTCTCGCCTCTGAGAGAGGACCAATTGTTAGACCGGATCAACTGCCTACTTCGGCACAGGTTTCTGATCTAGAACCCTGAAACATCTGCCACTACCGTGGTAGAAGAATTAACAAAGCAGCTTAACGTAAAACCAGTGATGTGTGAGGTAGATGTGATGTAGATTTGAGGTAGATGTGTGAGGATTAGACGTGAGACAGGATGTTCCTTCGCCTGAGACAATAGCAAAAAAATGAGTAATTCATACACAAGTAGTTGCAGTATTTATAGCATACCGTCATTATGCTACTGCACACTCATTAAAAATTAACGGATATGCAGTCAAGGATAGTTCTTTGAGTCATGGTTCATGGGCTCTCGGTTTTTAAACAAGTGAAACGACCTGTTCGCTCCATATTCCGTGCTAAGGGTCAATTTGGATAAGGCAAGGTGCCACTTGGGAAATAAATAGGCCAACGCGTCGGCTAACGCCAGCGCCAGTGAGCCAGCTGACCGAGCAAGGCACTGGCCAAGCCGCCTCTCACCTATGCGGCACTAATCTGGTCTCTCAATATCAGCTCCTCCAGCCTCCGCCGCCTACAGTCAGCACAGAACGGTGCTCTCCGCACAATCACGGACTGCTTTAAAATGTCGCCCATCGATCACCTTCATGCAGAGACTTCTGTCCTGCCGGTTGCCGGGCACAACAAACTCCTCGGCCAGCAGTTCTGGTGAACCTATTCACAACCTGGCCATCCGAACCACCATCATTGCAACGCTCCTAAGCCTAGCTGTAACGCTCGGATATCTATCCAAGGTCTCCACAAGGCAGCTGTCGCCTCGTCGCTCTCGGATCTACCCGTTGATGGCTCCGCCATCAGGACAGGCTACCAGCGCCTTCACCAGAGAGCCTTTGTGGACGCTAAATCCAACTACCATCCCCCGGTCCTTCTGGGTGGCTATCCACCTCCGATTGCAACCTCTAAACAACATCTGCTGAGGGTCAATCGCTGTGCTCTGGCTCAACTGCGCAGTAGCTACTTAATGGTTCGAGTCGCCCACACCCGACTGCTGTCCCGACTGCGGCGTCTCACCGCATGAATGCCGTCATCTCTTCGCCTGCAGTTCCCGGCCAGGCACCCAACTCATCCCCGAGGATCTTTGGCCCAAGCCGGCCGAGGTCGCGGCTCTTCTCCGTCTCCAAACTGCACCCAGTTTGGACTCCGGTGGGAACCCCTGATCCAATATGGGCTACTAACTAACTAACATGACCGAGCAAACGCCAGGCCCAAATCCATCGCGTGTTATGATAATTGCTGAGGTCACGGCCCGAGCGCCGGTCATGAGGGAACGAGAGAAGAATGCTTTATTTAGAATTAAAAAAACCTAAACTTTCAGCAATAAGTGGCTTCTTTCACGGAGAGTAAGGGAGAAGGTAAGTAAGAGGATATGGTAAAAGGTTCTAGAATACTCAATTAAAGTTTTAGACGATATCCACATCGACAATGGAGATGGGTTAGCTTTCAATTTCTCAATTTCCGCTTCTTCACACGTGAGGTATCGTGTTAGGAATTGGAGTACCGAGTGCTGATATGCCGATGTGCGGCAAGACATATGACGGAAGACTTAGCAGTCATAAATGCAGAGTGGAGAGGGTGAGCGACCTCAGTAAGTATGCGATCAGCAAATTGCTTGACCGTTTTAAGGTGGCACTGTACTATAATGTCAGCTAAAGAAACATAGGAAACACCAGTAGCTAAAGAGAGTACTCGGATGATGCGTTTAGAATGATTAGGTCTTTTTAAGTAAATCTGGAATAATAACTGAAGAGCAAAGCAGAATGAGGGGGGTAATTCAGGCATCGATAAATTGCCGGATTAGGGCTTGTGGTGTGCAATATGAATGCAAGCGGTGGATATAATATAAAATTTTACAGATTTTAATTCAAAGGCCTTCTCTCTGAAGAGGAAATGTAAGATTGGACGCCAAATTAACACCAAGGTATCGTAAAGAGGATACCTCGTTGGGCAGAATCTCAATAGTTTTAGGACTGAGAGAGGGTCGCAGTCGAAAAATACACTTAAATTACTTTCGCTCGTTAATAAGCAGGTAATTTACTGACTACCGTGTCATGGGTCATGAAGCAATTAGTAAATATTCTCGATACGGGCGTCATTAAGTGTCATAAATATGCAGTAGTATAGTTTCTGTTTCCTATAAATGTGCATACTCCTCCGTGTGCATGTATTTCTGGTACTGTATCTGATGATGGATACGCGAAGGATTTCGAAACATCGGATGACTTCAATTCTCGTCCCAACCATCACATTTGTTTCTTTTCAACTACTTTCTGGAAGTCGCATGTTCGTTTGTATTGCCAATTGATGACATTCATCTCAGAGTTAAGTTTTACCTTGATCCACGATGTCTGGTAGTTTAGTCAGTAAAGGGCCCGTCTGAAGAACGGTGCAATATAACAGCCATAAAACTCTTAAAGTTAACGTCTAATTGAGCTCCTAAACTACGGTTTAAAAGCATTTCCAACACTTCGAGACAACTTATTCCACAACTGTCTAGTTTATCTCCATTGTTCTGCCTTTATAGTGTCACCGTTTATAATACCCTGCGTAATTGTTGAACATAGTTACAGCACAGGTACTGGCTGTATGCCCAGACACGTGTGTCGCTGGTATTCTTCCACTGGGTGACCGGTGAAACACGTGTCTCGGCATATTGCTGGTACCTGTGTTGCCAACATGGGCAATAAATACATGCATTATACTACTGAGTGCCTTTTGGCAGCTTATAAATATTACGTGATTGTCAGTGCAAATATTCATATCCAATTTAAGTCTGCACATACAGACTCTTGAATATACGGATCTACCCCAAGCTACAAATTAATTTCTGAGGAAATTAAAAGAGCTGGCAACCTGAAAATACAAATTAAAATGCCAGCTACTGAAAGGAATTGAGTAGCAGTAGACACGATCACTGGAATAAGAACTTTGTTCTCCTGACGTTCTAGATTCATTCTCAAACCTTTCGTTATTAAAGACAGTAGCCGATGATGGCTTCGAGAAGGAGTCCGAAACGTCAGATGAATAGAGTTCTTGTCCCGGCTATCCTGTCTACTTTTTCCCATTGATTTTTCATTCGACAATATGCTAATCTTAGAGTAGTAGGATGAATGGCTATCTTATGTGTAGGACTTAAACTGTGGCCTTAGAATGGCAGTTCGGCAGACAGATAATCAAAAGCACAGCTAAAGACCACGTTAGAAGGATGCGAATTTAGTTCTTACATTAATACTGCACACTTCTTCACCATTGATAACGTAGTATTGTGAACTCAAAACTCGTCAGAAAACTGCACTACTGAATACGACAAACATGGCCTTCCTCTTTTCTTATCTGCATACTGCAGTTCCATAAACATGACCATAACTCGTTTTTTAAATTCCAGCAAGTAGCCTTTGACCATCTGACGGTGAACCTAGCGCTGGAGTCTGTGTTCGCCCACGAAAGCTTCCACTTCAAGTGGGTCTGTGATGGTGGTTTCGTCGAGAGCATCAAAACCATGGTAAAAGAATTCAAATTAGCCCGGGGCTTAATCGTAAGTCTTGGCCAGAACTACGTTTTTGTTACATTGTCCGTATTGAGCATAGACTCTGCTTTACCTTTTTGAGATTGGATTTGCCACCTGATAAAAGTCCCCCCTTTGGGATCTTGTCATGACCCGCGCCTGGACGTGTGCTTAACACGAGCTGGAAGCTTGTCCGTCCGGTCTCCCCAAAGCAAGCTCATGGAAGAGAAAGAGAAGGGAATCGAACACGCGGAGAGCGTTTTTAGCAATTAGCATCACATTTTCACGAAGAGGCCGCATAGGTTTATTGGTCCACTTGCTGAGGAAGTGTTGGTGACATCCACCAATCAGATCTGAGGAGAAATCGGTAGCCACGATGCGCACACGCACAGGCACCTTGCTATGTGATGACTCATCGTGGGAATGGAGGCGTTCCCAATGGATCTGTTACCACCCGGCTTGGCACTTAGAATTCACACGGAGCGTATGTTTGCTCAGCCGTGGTCTCAAACACCAAATTGGTAGATGAATAGGACACGATCGTCGAGGAGAGAATGCATTTTTTCTAATTACAAGTCATTCCTACTGATTAACTGCGTGTAGTTAGAGCTCCACTATCGGGTCGGTCAATATTCTTTCTAATCCGCATCAAAAGAACGTTCTAGAACTACTGAAAAAACGTCTCGCGGAAATTAACCAATCAGATCGTAGGACAGCAGTGGCCACAGCCAATGCGGGACGCTGTGGGGTGCGTGTTCAATCCTTGCAGCGCGGTGGGCGGGGGGAGGGCGGAGGGCGAGAGACGTGTGCACATCCTTTTCTGAGAGGTTCAGTCATTGTAGGAATGCGGACATTCCTAACAGGATCCCGGCTTTGTGGTCATCGTACATGTTCGCGCAAGGCTGCGCATTTGTTTTTGCACAATTTCAATCGAAGCATAACTAGTTTTGACTACAATGTTTCATAAAAACACGCCATTCTCACGTTGTACTGATTGGTATGTTGGAAGGAAAAAGTTCCGTTCTAAAATGTTCCCACACGTTGAATTTGAACATTTCTTCGAGCTTACTAGTCGAACATGATGTTAACCATTTGCACGGCCAGCCGGCCAGCCGGCCAGGGCTTCCTTTTAGGTCATGTTCTGCGCGTTGTTATTATTTCCGTACGTATATTTAAGTGTTCAGTACAGTGTTTAAAGGCATATCAGGTGCTTATAGGTGTTGGAAAGTGTTATAATGTCCGAATTTCAGGCCGAAAAATTACCACACAAAGGCTTTTAAATGCATTCGGATAAACATATAGCCTGGACAGCGCCTGTAACTGGAATCAAACCAATGTGCGAATCCACTCAGCGTCCTGACCCATAAGCGAGGTCAAGTGGAAACCAAAAAGGCTCTGCGGAGCTGAATTTTTCTCGTTGGTAGTTGGCTGAACTGCGATCTAGCTAACCGATAGAAGCGAATCTGTGAGTTCCAGGGGGCGATTCATAAAAAGAAGAAGATGCGATCACTGGAAAAAGAATTTTATTTTCCTGACGTTTCGGATTCCATTGGGAATCCTTAATCGTAGGTAACCGTAGAAGGATTTGAGGCACGCTCAGATTGTGGTGATTAAGGATTGAGAAGAAGAAGAAGAAGAAGAAGAAGAAGAAGGAGAAGGAGAAGAAGAAGAAAAAAAGAAGAAGAAGAAGAAGAAGAAGGAGAAGAAGAAGAAAAAGAAGAAGAAGAAAAAGAAGAAGAAGCAGAAGAAGAAGAAGAAGAAGAAGAAGAAGAAGAAGAATGAGGGGAAGAAGAAGAAAAAGAAGAAGAAGAAGAAGAAAAAGACGAAGAAGAAGAAGAAGAAGAAGAAGAAGAAGAAGGAAAAGAAGAAGATAAAAGACGAACAAGAAGAAGAAGAAGAAGAAGAAGAAGAAGAAGAAGAAGCAGAAGACGAAGAAGAAGAAGAAGAAGAAGAAGAAGAAGGAGCAGAAGAAGAAGAACAAGAACAAGAAGAAGAAGAAGAAGAAGAAAGAGAAGAAAGAAAAGAAGCAGAAGAAGAAGAAGAAGAAGAATAAGAAGAAAAAGAAGAAGAAGACTTCTCCCCTGATTAAGGATTCTCGACAGAATGTGAAACGTCAGGAAAATAATATTCTTGTTTTATTGATCGTATTTTCTTCTTCTATCTGGCTAACGTTAAATCTGCAGCACGCGGGACAGCCATGCAGTGGAGAGAGGGCATGAGGTTAATGTCATTATCGCTCCTCAAGATGAAATTGCGAGGTTCATCACGTGATCTAACAGTTGCAATGACCATACGCAGTTGAATTATAGCTGTTTCGACACCGTCTTTCGGCGTGGTAGGAAGCGTGCAGCCGCAGTGGCGACGAGAAAGCGATAACATGCACCCCCATGCCACCTACCCAGTCGCGAGACCATTACAGCATATGTCCTGACGCTCCCCCCCCCTCCCCCCTCCCAACACGACGCGAGCCAGTGACAGCGTGGCGGCATGAACCAATCAGCGGTCCACTTCCCCCCTCCCCCTATTCTGGTGTCTTACGCCTAGAATCTTCCGACCCCGTGATTTCTAAACCCCTCTCCCCCTCCGCTTTATTACCACCCTTACTTTACTCTCCCTTTTATTATTGCATTTGCCTGATGATGATAAATAATCGAAAATGTTCGATCGCCGAACTTGACTTCCTTAATGTTATCACCGCTGAACTGAATAAAAGCTGACGAAATTTTAAGTCGCTATTAAATGCTGCATCTTCCACTGTCTTTGCCCTTGGTCTACTTCTCCCCAATTGTTCTCCACCGTTGGCCCACATGTTCTTTCGCTTTTTATTTTCTTGTCTCAGCCCATTCGTATGTGCATCCTCGGTCCCCCAATGTCCGGAAAATCGACTCTAGCCAGCAAACTGGCCGACATCTATGGTCTGCCACACATCCGGCTAAAGGACGTGATTGATGAAACCATCGCGGCATTGGTATGTTATTTTTCGACAAAATCGGACTTATATACATCCCGGGGAGTGACCAGCGACGTTGCCCACCAAAGGTGGCCTGGTAACTAGCGTCAGCATATACAGTACTCATTATTGTGATATCACCGTCTATTTGAGAAGTGCTTAAAATTAATAATGCCTGCCGTTGTAACTTACCATACTAAAAGCCTAGGTACTAGCTAAAAGACCCAGACACGTGTTTCGCCGGTATTCTGCCGCTGCTTGACACAACTGCGAGGGATCCGGCTCATCAGTGGGTCCCCCAGCTCCCCTTATCGGCTTTCTAGTTGATACAGAAATCGCCGCTTACCGAGCCCACCTCGGGCCCAGACCAAATTGGGCTCAATAATCAGCGGGCGCACTAACCGGAGTGTCCTAGTTCTTGATTAGCAAACGCAGGATAGGCACTGTGCATTACATAGGTACTGTATTATGTGTAGAGCTTGGTTATGTACAAGCAAATAATGTTGTTTGTCTGTATTTTACGTAATAAAAAAAAAGATTTGCGACACGTTTAAAAAAAGCGGTCAAGTGTCAGTTGTTTTGAAGGAAACATAACTCGCAAGTGCTCCTTGATGTCCTCCTCCAGGCACCACAAATCGTTGAATTTTGTAAAATCTGATGCCTGTAGACCACTTTGCAGAGTGTAGAGTGCAGCTCTCATCTGTGCAGCAGTGGGAACTGGATTTTCGTCCTCCTGCTCATCACCATCATCATCAATAACTTCCTCATTTGCTTCGCCAGAATTGTGTTTTACGTAAGACCGGCCAAAATTATGTAACCAGTTGCGCATGCAGAGAGGTGAGAATCTCACTCTATTCTGTTGGCAAACTGGGCTTTGTAGCCGGCGACTGGGCTTATTAGCCGGCGGATTTCGCCATGTAAAATTCTGTCCGAAGCTGATTTGGGCTTAACACGCGGCAGGGCCTTTTAACCGTGGGCTTAATAACCGGCGACTACTGCATACCGGTTTTGAAAGTTCAGCTTTTTAATCTCCTTAGAAATTAATTTCTGGTTGCAGTCGGTCTACGCCTATAGACCTTAAATATACTGATATATACCGTGATCAGAAATTAATTTCTCAGAAGATTAAAAAGCTAAATTTTCAAAACCGGTATATCAACCAGAAAGCAGATAGGGAAAGCTGGGGACCCACTGATGAGCCGGACCACTCGCAGCTGTGTCAAGCAGAATACCGGCGAAATACGTCTCTGGGCCTTTTAGCAAGTACGTAGGCTGTTAGTATAGTAAGTCAAAACGTCAATTTATTCTACTAAATACTGCCTGATGGCAGTATGTGTATATTTCAAAGGCATTGATGGGTTTCAACACAAATATACTTTTACAATTTCGGTCTGCGCCTGTAGACCTTCAATATACCGACCTATACGGCGATCAGGAATTAATTTCTCAGGAGATTAAAGAGCTGAGTAATAATGATTAATATGGTCTCCCAAACAAGGTATGGGACTAGGAACGACCGACCCAACTAATACGGACAGTCCTGAGCCAAGAAAGGTTTATATTCCCGTGCCCTCCTCCTAACACAAACCTATATACTAACCTAACCTGTAACCTTTTTCTTAACCCTAGCCATTCCCATAATCCTTACCCCAAATTCAGCACTAATCCCAACCCTAACCTTGTCTATTCCTTTTCACCTTTGTCCCACTCCATTGCCTTGCGTCATTTTGTATCGCCAATAAGCTGTCGTACAACTTTCAATGTCACAACATGCATGTATGTAAATAGGGCATTTAGGGGTAAACATTTGCATTTCCATCAAATGAACTAAACTAAAGCCCTAAAAATAATTCCAATTCTATTTTTCGCCTTAAACTTGGTGCAAAGACAACTGTATTCCGGGAAATTTCTGTTCCAATGTCCTGTCGTGGATTATCCCTGCTGGCTGGACTTCAGAACTGTTTCAATTGCGACAGTTCGACCGTTGATTACGACGGGGTCCACCATATGCTCCATAACAGGGTGGTGTGCTGGGACGGCGACTTACGCGTGCCTTCGTTTTAAGTGATAGTAGACTTTTGAAGCATCTACCTCACCCACCTCTGCCCAGTGTCGAGACAGAGTCAAGAACACCGGGGGGACGGCGCAGGTGGTTAATATGACCAAGACCGCCCCTATGCGTGTCACGACGCCCCCAGGCCCTTTGTTATGGGAGAGCAACCCGAAAAATGCCTGCTCCCTTGTTTGTCCAGTGCATCTACCGCGCGATCCGTTTAGGCGACGCAAACTACTTTTATTAAGCAATGGCAAGGTTAGGCGTGGACGTTCGGATTTGCAATTGAACTTCACACACTGTTTGAGAGAAATTTGCTGCTGATATATTTTTGACCTGGTTGAAGGTGTAACGCTTTATCCTAAGCACTTTTGCTTTCTAACTGAGACAATGGAGGTAGATGTTGAGTGATGACCTTATATAATGCCCAGGGGTATTGCGTAACTGCATTTTGACTCTGTGGCGACTTCAGCAACAGGTAAAAACACGTTAGGGTAGTCTCTAGTCTGTCCAACGGTAGCGCACATTACTGGGAATCCCGGTTTGGAGTAAGGTAGATATAAAAACTGTCCTGGACGATTTCAACAAGGGGTTTATGTCAGGTCATTCAACGAATTTCCAGTCCACTCAAATTCGTCCTGCTCAACACAAAAGTGAAAAGAGCAAAGAGAGATGAGGTTTGATTTCACAAAAGGTTGTGCTCACTGAAACCCATTAGAAAAACCGTCCTACCGTTTCCGAATTTTCGAGGCATATGTAGTCGTTCTCGACTCTTAGAATTTTCATTTTTCGTGGATACACTATCATAATGGTCGCAAGCATTGCAATCCTGCGGTTCACTTTTAAGAATTGAGCATATGATGGAGTCCACACAGGTGGTTTGCAGATTCCGCCTTATGAGCCAATTTCAGATTACTAGTTTATAGTACCGTTTCTAATGCAGTCGACGAGAAGGACTGTTATACCCCGACAGGGGGAAGGGGGAATGAGACAAGAAAGTCGGTTTCTGAAAACACCAACTTTATTCAAGGCCTGCCGAGACAGCGGATTCCCCATCCCGACAACTTTAGGTTATTTGTAGAGTTCTAGCATTTCTTGAACATTCCTGCCATTGACGTGTGATTAGCATTCTGGAACATGGTGGCCTACGGTGTGCCACACGCTGATTGGTCGTTGCACATGCTGTAATGCCCCCACGGAACTTCTCGGGCCGCTTGCGCGAGCAGAAGGCGTCAGGCGTGCTCCAAGCCACTGCGCAAACTGATTGGCTGTCTGGTTGCCCGCGAGTATTGCCCAGCTGGCCTGACCGATTGCGGCGCTTTTTGTCAAGTGATGTTTTTACCCTAAGTTGCGAGTCTATTACGGCTCCAGTCTGCAAAATAATGATTTTTATCACAAGGCAGATGGGTGTTAATTATTATGCGCTGCTCATATCTACTTATTTAATATTATTTACTGCTGCGCGACCACCTGCGTCGCCTCGAGCTTCAGTGGAATGGCGTAACTACGTCCTTTAACCTGATCGGAGAACACAGTTCTGAAGATACGCCATGTTCCCTATTGCCACCGACAAGGCAGTGAATACTACTGCTCACTTATGGAGCATTGTCCATCACATTCAAAAACCGACGAATCTGAGTTCGAATCTTAGAGCGTCCTGAACTGGGGCTGGGTATGAACAGCTGAAGACTATTTTATTGGCCATGAAGGACCATTCCCTTGCGGTACTACGCCCAGGCAGAGCGAGGATCGATGGATGCAAATTTTTATTAAGTAAGAGGGTGGTTGCGGCGTGGAACGGTCTCACGAAGATTTTGTTCTATCCACCTGTACGAATTTATTTAAGAACAAACTGGACATTCACCAGCTGCAAACTAAATCACGCAACAAGACAATTACTTACATTAATTTTACCACTCGTACTAAGTGAGTAGTCGGGTTACGGTTTTTTAATTTCCTGAGAAATTAATTTCGGTTCGAGGTACACATTCATATATTTAAGGTCTATAGAGGTACACCGAAATCGTAAGTGAATATTTCGGTTCAAGACCGTAAACCACTGCGAAATATACACTTGCTGCCGACGGACAGGCTTTAGTAGTAGGACAGTAGAGTCCGGTTTATGTGGACATGGTTAATGTGGACAACCGCTTAATGTGGACAGTTGGCCAGGAACGAAATTTCTCCATAGTAAAATCCTCCGGTTAATCTGGACAGCCACCGCTTAATGTGGACAGCACCAAGCTAACCGGAGCAGGAAGAAGAGTCTGAAGAGAAAGACGAAGAAGTCGAGCCCCCAGTCTCATAAAAAGAAATGAGGGTGGCATTGGCCGTACTCGAAACGGGGCATCGACAACAAGGTTTTGATGTGGAGAATTTTGACACTGTCATAAAGAAATTTAGGGGAGCTTTAAGAGAAAAGTTTGCACCAAAGCAATCAAAAATGAGCATGTTCTTTCAATAAAACTTCATTCAGATGCAAAATTCTGTTTTTTATACGTAGAAACGACTGGTTTGGGGTCAGTTCGCTTAATGTGGACAACCGGTTAATATGGACAGTTGGCCTGGAACGGAGGTGTCCACATTAACCGGACTCCACTGTACTAGCTAAAAGGCCCAAACACGTGATTTGGCCGGTATTCTGCCGCTGTTTGACACAGCTGCTAGTACCTAGGCTGTTCGTATGATAAGTTACAACATCAATATATATTAATACGGTCTGTCCGTTGGCAGTAACTGCATATTTTGCAGTGGTTGACGGGTTTCAACCCAAATATACACTTACTTAAAATTTCAGTCTACGCCTATAGATCATAAATATATTGATGCATGCCATTAACAGAAATAAATGTATCAGGAGATTAAAAAGCCGTATTTTCACAACCGGTATATCAACCAGAAAGCAGACAGGGAAAGCTGGGGCACCCACTGATGAGCCGGACCCCTTGCAGTTGTGCCAAGCACCTGCAGAATACCGGCAAAACACGTGTCTGGGCCTTTTAGCTAGTACATAGGCTGTTAGTATGTTAAGTAACAACATCAGTTGTCATGTTTGATTAATCTTTCGGCTAACCCACAGATGCTCGAAATTCGCCTGCAATCACGCGATTGACGATTTTTTCGAATTTTTTTTCTATCGATACATTTCTATGCCACTTTTTTACTTATAGGTAGCTTTTAGGCGTTCACCCATTATTTTTCTGTTAATAAAACTGAATTGCAGTTTAGAAGAATAAAAATACAAGTTTGTATACAGGCAGTCTGTTTTACTATAGGAAAGGAAGGTTGCCGCCAGCAACCAGGAGGAGAGTGGGACGCCTGAATCGACGGCGGAAAAACAGGACGAGGACGAGGATGAGCCTGGAGAGGAGGAGGAGGATGACCCAGCCGAACAACTGGAGGAGATAAAAGAGAGCCTCGCAGCGCACAAGGGTCGACTCACTAATGATATTCTTTGCAAGTACGCCTAAAGGCTTGAGCTATTGTTCTTAGTGACTACCAGGGACCTAATACTTGTGGCAGATGTCTGCTGATTATGGGCTGAGGCACTACTAAGTAGGGAGTAGACCTACAAAGGTAGTTTTGCCCTGTGACAGAGGGCCTCAGGCCGATATTTCTCAGGTACCTTGGTCGCGTCATATGCATAATACAAGCCTAGAGTAGTTTATCGGATCCAGTGAAGTTATGGCCATGCCAAAATGACGGAAAAACCAGAAGACTACTCTGGCCGCGGATGGCTGAACATGAGACGGTAAGGGGGTTTGACACCAAATCCCTAGTAAAAGAAAGGTTTTATCGAAGGACCATAAATTGCGCACCTATACTGCCATGATTGGGCAAGGATTTGCGAAGAGTATTATTTGCTCCAAGAGCCAATCTTGCAATCCTTTTATCAGCATTTGCGAAAAACGGTACAGGGTTATTCTAAAAACTCAAATAACATAAGCGTTGCCTCCTTCAATATTCACTGGCAAGATTTATGTTAAGCTGAGGAAAACCTTGCTCGGGTACAGTAATACTCCCGAAATTCGCGAGAATTAATGCCTAGACCGCCGCGACGTTTTGACGGCCAACTTACAAGGGCCTACAACCTAACCTTCATAAGTTAAGTAGTGAACACATTCAAAAACCATTCCGAGTTCCAAAGAAAAATGACGTTACAGATAAAAGCAAACATATGCAGTACTGTAACCGTACTGTAAAATATGCAGTTCTGTAAAATAAAGCGCATTAAGCTACATATCGTACATAATGTGCGAATATGTAGAGTAGATTCCCTATCTCATGAAATGTCCGGAATTCTGAAATGTGTTTTCGATTCAAACATATTAAGTACGCATGGTTTAAAGAATGGCGATCGTACAGCCTTATCTTAATAAATTTCGGTCACGCGGAGATGCCGGCATTTTGATGAGCTTTGTTATGACTGCTAAGCAAAAGTATGTACTATAAAAAGTGGCTACTTTAGTCATTGATTTTGACTGCCTTTATAAATTCAAGTATACTTTATGGAAGACATGCACGAAAAAAAATTACTTCTTATACTTCTTTGATAGGAAAATGCGCTTTCTTTAAATTTCATACTTAAGGAAAGGCTACCTTTCTGCTTGAAAGAAAATTTCTAATTATGAGCTTTTTTACAATTTTCAGGTGTTCCTTTATAAAATATCGTATCCGTCAATTTGTTAATGCTGTCTTTACTGTATGAAGCATGCTCCATATCTATTGGAACATTTTGTGAGAAGTTAATGATATCTTCCTCAAACTGTGGGCATAAACACACTTTTCTGTAAAGAGTATGTACACAGTGCGCAGTTTGTAAACCTTGAATTCCAGTGAAGTTATCAGTAGGTTTCAAAATTATTCAGCAATTTAGAAACGTTTTTAGAACCGAAAGATACCCTTTCTTCAAGTATTAAATTCAAAGAAGGCGCTATTTGCTAGCAAATGAATAGAAGAAATAATCTGTTCATGCCTGTTTCCAAAATTTATATTTAAATCTACAAGAACAGTCAAAGTCAATGAGAAAAAGGGCATACTACTTAAGTGACTACTTTTTATAGTGCACACTTTTTCTTGGCGGTCAGAAAGAAGCTTCTTAAAAAGCCGGCGTCCTGAAGTGCCCAAAATATGTTGATATAAGGCTGTAAGATTGTCTCTATTACAGCCATCCGCAATTAATATGTTCCAATCAAAAACACATTTCTGAATTCTGGGTGACGTTTCATGAGATAAGGAATCTACTGTAAGTCTGTTGTCCATCACTTTCTGCCTGCTACCGTCTTGTCGTTTGAGACCCCGTTTAGTCTCGAAGCAAAGACACTTGACAACGAAAACCCTCGATTCTGATGATTTCTATCGTGTGCAACACGCTTAGGCTCCCCCGCTTATGTCCTTTACCAAGACAAAGTCCCAAAGTTTGAAAGTAGCACCGGCTCCCTGTTTAAACATTACCCTTCCCATCTTTTTTGCCTTACAGCCCACAGCGTTTAAGTTTCCTACTTTATTGATTGATCCTTGGCCAATTCTTGTGACCTTGATGTTTTGTATCGACGTTTTCTGCATTTTCTCATTTGCTACTCGGTTGATGCAGCGATTGGATGCAGCTGATGAGCGCTCAGTGGTCCAAAAGGCCGAAGTCGAGGTCGGGCGCAGGTGGCCAGGCACAAAGGCCACAGGTGGTTGATGTAGTGTGCGACCTTGTACCTATGCGTGCTACCAACGCTCATATGCTCGACATTTGTTATGGGAACGTAACCCAAACCCGTAACGTAATCAGTCACGTCCTGATCTGGCCCCCTTGTTGGTTCAGCGTATCTACTGCGCGGTCGGTTTAGGGGACACACCAAGGCGCATTGAGTTTCAAATTTTACTGTAAATGTACTGTTTATGTTTCTGAATTTATTTTAAGATTATACTTGTACAGTATTACGGTATGACGGGACAATCACGATACTTCCAGTGATTATATGTATTTATTTTAAAGAGCACTTGTATATATGGTAATAATGCATTTCTTATTATTAGGTATCTCAATGATAGCATTATTTTTATGGCATCTGTATTTACAGTTGTCTTGATAATTTGACGCTAAAAATGATAAATCAAACTTTCTGGTCATGAAAATAAATTCAGAAATTAGATCTGCGGGGCCTTCGGGATTTTATTGTTCGATTCTGAGGCGCAACTTACTTGAATTTCTAAAGCCGCAAATTCAAAGGCATTCGTTTTCGATGTTGCACTGTATAGGCTGCAATTAGCCCCTGTTATTAACAGCTGTCGATCAAATTTCACAAGGCGCTTTAAACGGGTGTTGGGGTAAATGACCAAACATTTTCACCTCAACGGTCGAAACAAACCGATATTAGAACTGAGCAATTTCAGTTGAATGTGTTTAAGGTATTCACTACGTTCGGTAGTCCTTCTATAAGTTGAGAACTAATGTGCTTCTTCATTGCTTATATCCTGAATGGGGATATCTTTCATTTGACCATCCTTCAGTTGTATATACATTCAATCAATCCATTTGCAATACTTTCCAAATCAGACAAAATTTGTACAAGCACAATGTTCAATGGAAGGAATGCAAGTCTACAACTCACTCGCTTTTACCATTTTTTCACATCACCAGATTCCTCAAAAAGAAACTAAACTCAAAACCCTGCCAGAATCAGGGTTTTATCCTGGATGGATTTCCAAAGACAAAATCACAAGCTGTGGCTTTATTCTCGGGTAAGCCAACATTTCCTTCGTTTCTGAAAAAAATGCATTGATATTTTTCCTCTCAAATGTTTGGTGTTAAATAGGCAGTCGTTTTTCCGAAGTTCGGAGTAACGTTAGCGATACTCACGCCTTCCTGGTTAGTTAAACTGAACGTTAAAATCTTGAAATTGAAGCACAGTGAGTAAATATAGGGGTAATGGCAGGCAGAGTTATCTGTTAAGATCAGTCTGGTATAGTGGTAGAACAGTCTCTAGCGGTTGACAATGGAACTCCAGTCTAATCGTCCAATCAGGCTGCCCATCTAGCGGTCGGGGCACACCCTTACGTGATACCATTCAGGACTGCGCATATGCACAAGTACTTGAGAGTGCGTTCACAGATCTGAAGTGGAAGATAGGTGGTTCTTTTTGCCTGGCGTGACGACAAAGTGTCTGGACTCTGGGCTTCGTTGAATCCATAGTAAATTGATGCACGAAGGAAGGAAAAAATAGTGAGTAAATGAGCAGACGGGTCGAACATCTGAGGTTTCAGGCTCGTACACGAGTTAATCCTCAGATATACCAGCAGCAATATAATAGGCGACAAATATCTGCAGTGTGAGCCAATCAATTATCATTCATAGAACCTGTTGTAACCTAGTGTGCTACTGTGTCAACACCGGTTATGTAGCACTGCTACTGTCTCCTACTCATGCCTCTGAGGATGACTCCGCGATGGATGTCGAAACGTCAAGCGAATAAACGTATTGTCCCAGCGATCGAGTCTTATTCTTCTCAACTGCTTCCTGGGACACGCATGTTCGCTTGTATTGGCAGTTAATACTTTGCTGTCAGTTGTACCAGTACATCAACTCTGTCCCATGTGTCCAGCAGCTTAACTAATGTGATCGGTCTCGCTTCGGCAGCGGTCTCTCGTCTAGGAAAACAGTGTCGTGTCGTCGGCAGCGTATCCAACAACAGAGTCCCCGTTCTGCTCGCAGCCTCGCTATTTAAGGGACACTAGTCATTACTCCCCATTGGCTCTCCATAAGTGGCCGAGCGCGCTCGCTCACGCGCGCCTGTGCATCTGTCCTCAGCGTGACCTCATTGATAGCATTCTCGCGTGCGCAAAACGCCTTGGACTCCTCGCGAGGTTTCTGCCTATAAAGGTCGCGTGACTTTGCCCGTTCTGTGTGCGCTGGACTGGCCTGTGCACGCGCCTTTGTTCCACCGTGACCTTGGATGTCTGTCTGGATGGCGTGCTCGGTCATCCTAACAGAACCATTCATAGAACCAAGTTTAAATCACTTTCCGGTATGGGCGAGGCTCTTGACGGCCGGTCGGATTCGTAGGTGTGAGCAGCAACTTGCCGTTGTTCATCGCCTAGTGCGGCCGGCTTATATACATGTACGGCAAATGTTTAGACCAAATATCTCGCTGCGGTCAATGGTTGCCATAAAAGCTGAGAAATTGTGTTGCTTTCATTGCCTTCCTTTAAACAATCCTCTCGATTTCATCGTTTCGCTTGATGAGGACATAAAGGAGAGGCAGCTGCTGCTCTTCTCTTTCCCTCGGGAATGTGATGTCCGCAAAGATTCCATTGGGCAGGTTGTGAGTGTTTTACAGCATGGTCTTCTCGACGATAAAAGAAACGTGTCACCAACGTAGCGTTACCGAAATAAGGCTCCTTTTTGGTGAAGATAGTGCTCTATGTCTCTTAAAGGACCCGTTCTGGCACCAAACCGGACATCTGGGAGCAGATTGGAGTTCCCGTGATCTCTTCATGTTGATTACCAGCAAATATAAAGTATTTTATTGGAAAAAAGGTCCGAATAGCCTCATGATATTCAATTTTGAGTGGACTCCGTGCCTCAATACATGCCTATTGGGCAAAACTTCACACGCCAAATTCTGTGCGCTGGATGTGATTTAAAAGGTCACATAAAAAGAGATGATTATTTCGTCCGATTAGATCCTTTGATGTTGAAAGTCTTCAAGGAATTAAGAGGCTGATCAAATTAAGCAAATTGAGCTCTCTTGAAGGAATTTTAGCTTTGTTTACATCGACTTTTAAAAGTTATATGAAGGGCTGCATTTTTAGAGCAACGATTAGCCCTAATGGGAAATTTCGCAGGAATATTTGGCACAAATGAACATAAAGTGACTATGCAATGTGGCAAATTCCTCCTTTAACCTGTGAAACGGACCGCCCACGCGGGAAACAAGATGAGCCGAGCATTGATTGAAGTCTGGTTGAAGCCTGTTGACTACATCAATCGCTGTATTGACTTGCGTTGGCGTAATAAGTCTTGCGCAGTAACCTCCAGCCGTGCGTCACCAATAGTGGATTGGTCTACACTCCATATAAATCTAGCCTATTTTATTGATGTTGGTGTCTCTGACGATAAACTTTTGCACTCTTCCATTGCTCCACCAGCATTGTCGGTTACACATGCGAACACCCAGAACGAAAATCATTGCATTTAGTAAGCGAAGAAAGTGTGCTGCTGTCAGTGGACAACCCATTCGAAGAATAAATAAACTCATTAAACTTTTATTAAGTTGGTTTGGCAGATTTGCTTGATTTGAGTTGACCCAAGTGTGTAAAAACTCTAGACGTTTGGCAGGATTTGAACCAGCACATCAGAGAAAGCCTTTACCGGAGGCTAACGCTCTACCGCTAAGCTACAAACGCCCGCTTCATTAAACTTTAATTAAATCTGATACGCTTACTTGCATAGCGCTGATTTGAACGGAGAGTGATCTCGGTTCCCCTAGTTTGCGTTTTATGCGTGGGCCGACTGACTGGAGCATATAGCATCATATTGCAGAGTACTGTTCCTGCTGCGATCAATTTGTCATTCTCATACATTGGTTTTTGGGTGCGCACCATGAAACCTGGTATGGGCATTATTCCGTGGTTAACATCTCTGAATGGACCGCTGAGCCTTGCCGAGTCGCGGAAAGCAGATAAGAAGATTAAAAATATGACGCAATCGCTGGATGAGAATATTATTGTCCTAACGTTTCGCATTCTCACTTGAATGCATATCACTCGAATCAGTCTCAGAAAAATGATAACAGAGACAGGGGGTACAGTATTCATAGAATGCAGTTGCTGGGCTACCAAAGCCTACAATTATTGGCAGCAAATGCGGGAGTTTCTTGTGGCTGCAGCTTCTCAAAACTGCATGAAAACTACGAACAATTTACTTTTGCCTAGGCAGATAGCATTGCCCGCTAAGACAGTGGAGACTGGAATGGTTCATCAGCCGTCGCCCGCTAGTCAAACTCAACCTCGGGTGGTGCTCCATATGAGGCTCGAACCACCGACCTTTTGATCGGAAACCCAACACTCTAACCATTGAGCCGTGGGCTCCTTTTCTTGCCGGTTTACATTGGGAGATACTGGTTCTCATTGATTAACGTCCACGCATCAATAGCGGGACTCACTTGTCCTTCTCTGTCCTGGGGCTTGTTCTCGAGACTCGCCAGCAGTCGCACATTGGCTAGGCAGGTAGCATTGGGACTGCTGGCGTAGCCCGAGAAATGAGGCTCAAGGCACAGAGAGACGAGTCAGTTTTATTAGTGTTTGGTGAACGTTAATCAGCGAGTGTTAACTAAATGGCTCATGGTGCTATCCTATTGGCCGGAAATATAAACACCGAGTCAGCTAGCTGCTAATTGGTTTGTTTTGACCCAATCAGCTGGCGATGACGAAGAAGAGGAGGAGGCAGAGGAGGAGGGTGGCGAGGAGGGCGGTGGTGGTGGAAAAGCCGCGAAAAAAGATGAACAGCCCCCGGAGTTAGAGGCTGCCCAACTGGAAGAGGCGAGAGCAGAGCGGGAACGCGAAATGCCCGACCTCAGCTCAGAGCCGCTGACCCTCATGCCCTTTCCGCTGCCAACCCAACTGCCCAAGAGCATCCTGCCGGACTGCGTAATCTTTCTGCAGGCCACTGACCGCTTCCTCCTCGATCGAGCTCTCCGCCTGCCAGAAGAGGAGGTTGTGGGCACGCACAACAACGAGGAGGGTTTCCTGCGACGCCTCCTGCTCTTCCGAGCCCACCACGCTGGCTCGGAGGTTGCCGCGGTACTGGCTGATGAGGAGCTGAAACAGACACTCTCGCCGATCCAGATGCAGCGACTAATTGTGGCCAGTCCCAGTTCGGGAGAGGTGGGCAATCCGGTGCAACAGCTGGTCCAACTGATGGCAGGCAGTTTGGACGCGGGCTCGGTGCAGGCCTTCTTTGAGGACAAGAAGGTGGCTCTACTGACCTTTGACATTATGTCTGAGGTCTCGAAGGTGAGCCAGCTGTCAAGTTCGCAGTATTTCTCAGCTCTGCTCATCTTTGACATTATGTCTGAGGCCTCAGAGGCGAGTCAGCTGTCAAGTTTGCTGCCTTCTGCCAATGCTTACTTTTAAATCTCCTTCTCCGTCCATTCCTCATCCTTCTCGTCGCCAACATAATTCTCACTGCTGTCGTTTCCAAGTCCATGCTAATCTCAACTGCCACTACCCTAATCGCTATCGTACTGATCAGCATCAGCAAAACCGACAGTTCAACCATCGGTTTCGAGGATATCCACCGATCAACAACCGGCAAGACATCGAATTTCATGACTCAGTGGTTAGGACGTCTGTCCCTGACCGGTGAGGCGCGGGTTCAAAACTCGGGTGTGGCTACAATTTCATTAGCTACACTAGAGTTGGCTGGCCGTAGCTGATGCGGGTCAATTGCCCGAAAAAGTTATCCTGCGGTTTGCCTATCTTGCCGAAATACTAACAATAGCAGGTTTGTTCTGCAGCTACCGCCTCCTCTCTTCCCGCATCCACCTGCGCCCGGTTTCAAGATAGAGCCAAGAAGACTACAGGCGAGATCGAGTGCATGAGGCTGGTTGCGTGAGCCTGCACCTACGGGCGCCATCCCATTGCGTTGGAATGCCATAAAGGCAGAAAGGAGCCATTGCAGCCTCACTTGCAGTCCGTCTATCAGCCCCTCCATACAACAAAACACACACGGGACGGGCCGCGCGTTCCAATTTATCCAACCAGTTGGCATCCCTCCAAGCCACAGTCTTTAGCGCACTGTGATAAGTCCAACCACGTCAGATTATTGATCAGTAGGAAAAAGGGCGCTTAGCCGTTGACCTCATTCGTTCTCTCCCGGCCGTCATCATTCCTTCCCAAGCTGGCCGGTTGTCTGATGTGGGGTGGTCGCAGTGGCTGACAAGACTGGTACAGTAATCCAACTAGACCTAAATCAGGCGCTTTTACTGCCTCTCGACATGCTGCTGGACACCCTCGCTATTCCAGCGGAGCAGTCACTCCCCGAACCGACTCCTGCAGCCTCTTCAAAAGTACCGCTTTCGGAACCAGTTCCTCGCCCCGCACCGTTAGACCTGAAACCACCCACAACACGTCGGACCAACCGTGCTCGCCAAAGTCTGCAGCGCTAACAGGTCAATCCACGCCATCAGCGGTACTGAAACACTTGAAGGGATGTGCTACGAATGCGCCCATTCCCAGGATTACTCATCTCACACAAAGGCTGCCAGTGCAGATCACGCCGCTGTCACGAGGGCGCACCGTGATTATCGATTTATCCTCATAGCTGATTGGCTCACTGACTCACCTACGTGCCTCGCGTTCTCGCTTAAGTACATGCAGCCTTTGTGTGAGAATGACTTGCTCTGGCTTACTGTAGCGTGCTTGTCTCAGTAAACTCCCTCTCTCTGGCCAACCGGTCTTCTCTCTGTCTCACTCTTACGCGTTCTTTGGTTCGGCGTTCGACTTAGCAGTACCAGGCGAGGGTCATAACAACCAGCAAACCCGTCTTCACGCCACAGCATGACCGGCCGCCGTGGCACGCACACACCAGTGTTTACATAATCAAGGATTTATAGGGAGCCGTCACCGTCTGAGGCTTTTGAATCTATGATGGTGCGGTACAAGCCCTGGCTTGGAAGGTTTCCAGCCTGACGGGATAACTCGGTCTGCCCAATTACCCCAGTGTGTGTTTGTGAGGAGTGAGTGAGTGGTAGACAGACAGGCTACAGTGTGGTCTTTATCACACTCTCACTCCATGGGACCTGAGCCAGGCTTTGCGGTACGCTCTGGCCACGCCAGCCACCTGCGCCATTTACCGCCTCCGATCTTCTCGACATTTTCATGACACTGGGCCCATATTGGGGATGGGAAAAACGATTATCTTAGCTTGCTTTAGTCGCCGGGACTAGCCTTTAACCTGTAACCTCTGCCATCTCAGTTAAAGTACTCCCTGCTCTGCTTTAGAAGATAAGTTGGCTAGCATGTTTAGGCATTCGATCAGTTCTCATTGGGCAAAAACATTTATATGGGAAGGGAGAAAACGGTACAAGTTAACATGTGGACAGTTAATTTAATTATTACAGACAAATCAGTCATGGAAATAGCGGGGGGGAAGGGTTGAATGTTTGATAATATTTGGCTGGTTACGCGGCAATGAAGACTTAACATTTGCTCAGTCATGCCGGAAGGTGCTTCCGTATTATTTTGGATAAGCGCCGACTCGCGCGACCGATATAACCTGCTCAACAGGAGTGGATGTACATAGAAGCGGTCCGAGCTGGTAGCCTATCCTTACCTTCGTTTTGCACGACTAGGTTGGTTGCTTTCATCATACTCTGATGCTTGGAAAGCTTATTCGCTCAGAGCATGATCTGTCGCTCAAAATGGAAGGAGAATGTATGCATCAGTTTTAAGGTAGCATCAACTTTACGAGGACACCTGCTTAATATTGCCGATAGAAGCAGGACGCTGGAAGAGGTGAGTGGTCCAAGATTATAGTAACGGCGAGCAAGATGGTGAGTCCTCCTCAGGCTAATAAGCAAGGACGGTGATTAAACTCCGATAATTAAATATTCTGGAAATATTTCCGTGTTTAGTTTGAAAAGTCGGTTTGGCAAACTTATGTTTTCAGCAACTCAACTCAACTCAAAAGAAAATTGTACAGTTGGACAGGGTTAATAAGTGTACTTTGATTACAACTCATCGTTTTCACGTCGCCCGCATGGCGAGATCGGCGTATAGACGTCCTTGTGCTGGGGGGGGGAAGGTGGGAGTTAGACAATAAAACTCTTGTTCCAGTGATTGCTTTGTCTTCTTTTGAAGTTGGATTAAGTTGTGGGCATTGATCAGGGGTCAGGTACATGGAGTGATAATTAATCTTATTGGCTCGAAGCGAAATACTGTCCCTAGGGGGGTGGGGACGATGGGCGATCGCCACCTGACGTCGGGGTCGGCCACGGGCGTGAAAGGGCTTGTGTCAGCGTCTCCTGAAAACACAGCACTGGATTCGCTGGCCATATAGCCACTGCTTCGGCTGTTCGAGCACCCGTTGGCGTAGGCCCTTGGCTAGGTTAGTTGGTGTCCGGTAGACAACCTGAAAGGCTGCATTAGTTTCGACTCGATGATTCTTGTCGACAAAGCGTGCGAGATTGGAACTCGAGATCGATCTAGTTTCACCTTTAATTAACGAGGCCGGTTTACGCTCCAGGCGCCTCGTTGTTTGGCCTGCTCCACAGGAGCTAGTGATAGAGTAGATGCACAGAGATGTGGCCTTCAACGGGAGTCGGTCTTTACCTCCCAATCGTCGGAGGTGAGAGTTCATGAAGAACACGCGTAAGTTCGCCGTGGGGAAAGCGCTTGCGACCACAGTATTCAGGCGTCGTCTGACCAGCTTGCTTGTTGCATCACCTCAGAAAGGCAGTCTAATGAACACGTCCTTTTCTGCAGGCTTTTTGGCGCATTCGCGAGTATTTCTGAGGTGAAACATTGCTAAGTGTTTGCCTTCAAGAAGGGTCTTCTGCAGCTGTGACAGTTCTGCTTCGAGAGTTTCAGGAAAACAGATTCGTCATTCTCTAGCTACTAATCCCTGAACTAGATTTCTTTTTATATTTAAGGAAACAAAATTATGAAAGTTGATATATTATTCCGTCATAGTTTTCTTTCGAAATATTCTACGTTGAATAGCTCAACCCTTATGCCTTCGTAGTAGGACATCAAGGAACCCAATTTTATTATCTACCTCGGCTTCGACAGAAAACTTGAGCGATGGATGTGTGCTGTTAAAATTTCTGACCATGGCGTCAATGCCAGTGTTATGGCCTGCCAGACAGAAGATGTCATCAAGGTATCGACCGTAAAACGCAAGGTCATGGACGGTCTTTCTTAGGATCATTTTCTCCATATTGCCCATAAAGACGTTTGCGAGAAACGGGCCAAGTGGTGAGCCCATCTATCTGTAGAACCGACCATTACAGAGAAATTGCACATTGTGTGCATCGCGTTAATATTCGGACGCGTACTAAAGGGCAATTATCCCGTAAGGTACTAGTGGCGAATGCGTGATATGCTTATTAGATTCTCAATGGCCAAAAATATGCGAGGCCCAGCTAATTGAATAGAAGGCGGGAGAACGTTCTCTGGGACCAGTATTTTATTCGCACGACGATTTGGACTCGCATTCGAGGCAATTGTCAAAGGATGAAACCGTACAACTCACCGCATGATTAAGTCAGCTTGGCCGGACGTGACCTTAAGTTCCAATTGTTCACTCCACCGCGAGTAACCCTGAGCCCTACCATTGCTCGCGCAACTTGAGATAAGCATCTGAGAGATCACTATGCCTATTAATAGAGTCCGCATGTGAGTGCCATGCTTCTAACAGTAGTCATGAGACTCAGTCGTTCGACTGGCCTAGTATTCGCACGAGTTCGAAGTCGAAGCCGTGCCCTGACGAGGATGCGTGGGAGGCGAACAAGACTAGCTTGTCCTTCCTTCACACGGCGAGTTTATGCTCGTGCAGTCTCGTAGCAACCCGTTTGCCGGTTTCGCCAACATAATTGGCTTGATCGCAAAGACAGTCGATACGGTAAATAACCACGGATTTCTGGTTTACGAGTATTGTAAGATTAAGCAAATGGAGGCATGGCGGTCGTTTTATCTGCAATTGGCTCTGACGATAGGCGCAAGCGAGAATCCGAAACGTCAGGGTACAACGCGCACTGTTTCAGCGACCGTATCTGATGGACAGCCAACATCGCTGTCCCACTTCCGTGTTAACGTAAGTTTGCAGGGAGCGTTCTCCGATCCACTGACATAAAGACCCTTGACTGACCTCCCCTCGCGCACACGCCGGCGTCAAAATAGCTGCAGCGGCCAAAGAGCCACTTGAGCATACCACGCCTGACACCCCCTCGGGCAGTGCAACCCACCAATCGTACACCACCTTACTTTGCTCCACCACTGCATCGCATTATACTGCATCACATATACTGCATCAAATTATACTGCTCATTATTTGTGAGTAGTCATATTTTTCTGTCTAATTTAATAATATTTGACCACCTAACAACTGTGGTGTCTTCCCGGAGCATGTAATTGACGAAATCTTTAAGTTTTTCTTTGTATCCATTTATTTCCTATAATTTTGTTGTCAACAGGGAGTTCCAAGGCGTTCGCCACCGCTCTCTCACCAGGCATCTTTGAACGCAATTAACACTAGTCCTGGCTGCGCTAGTGGCCTGATCCCACAACTACGAGTTATGTGCACAATAAATCCTACTACAGTAGTCGCTGGTTACTAAACTCACCTCGGGCCTAGACCAAATTGGGCTTAATAAGCGGCTGGGCCTATTTATCGTGGGCTTAATACAGTAGTCGCCAGTTATTAAGCCCACCCCAGGCCCAGACCAAATTAGGCTTAATAAGCAGCTGGGCTATTAACCGTGGGCTTAATAGCAGGTGACTACTGTAACACGTACCTTTTCACCGAAGATTTAGCTAGATAATTGTAATATACTGAGTACAACAACTAATAAGCCCCTGCATATCTTCTTGACTGCTTATTATTCTTTGTACTTTAATGTAACCTTACTGATCGTTAGTACAATTTTGCCTCCAACAGGAGTTTCCCGGGGCCACAAGGAAGGTGAACATTGCAATGGGCGGACCACGCAATTATGGCCCGTCGGCCGCTCAACAGGCCGAGGTTAAAATGCAGAAGGAGGCACAGAGGAGAGCGCGGGAAGCGGCGGAGAAGGAACTGGAGAGGGCGCGCATTCGGGAGGAGGAGAGAGTGCGCGATATACGCACGCGCGAGCTCGTAAGTCCCTGATGATTTCTTTCTTTCAACCGGTCCAACCTCCCGATATAAATATGCAAGCCAACAAACCCGTTTAGAACGTGACATTCTTATCAGAAGTTCGTGGGTGCCAGGCTTGAGGGGGGGGGACAGAACTTGGCAGTACGTATGGCTGCCTGATGACGGCTAATGAGCCAGAAACGGTCAGTCCGGCCTCGTTCGTCTTTGCCGGCAATGCTAGACTGTCCAGACTACTGTGTGACCACGGTCACGGCCCGAGAATTAGACCCAAAATAGAACGGAGGGAGAAATTTACGTTAGCAATCAATGTGCTGTAATCAAAGAATGTCAGCATTCCTTATAAAAACCTGCCCACGCTAAGGGCAAAGCGGGACGAGTGAGTTCCGTTACGTGTTCTGTGAACTTTCATCAATGACTGGTGAATATCCCCTGATCAAAACTTGTGAGACAACGAGCTCGTGGCTCAATGGTTAGGGTGTTTGACTCGCATCAAAAAGGTCGCGGGTTCGGGCCTCAGGTGGTACACCACTCGAGTCTGGGTATGGCTGGCTGACGACGACTAATAAACCTGAAATGGCCATTCCAGTCTCCCTTGCATTTTTTTGTTAGATAATTTTGCCTAGTTTCCCTCCGTCTCGCAATATCCTATCCCCCTGGTGGCCTTTGGCATCGGAAATAGCTGATTATTGACGGAAATACCTAAACGTGTTTTTACTTGGAAAGGATGAAAATAAGATGGGCATGCAAAAAGGATTATGGAGGGGAACCCCGGTCATTTGAATATCATTTTAATCAATATAAACGGTGCCGCAGTGCAAATGGCCTTTTTGACGTATTTCAGGGAGGGTTTCTAATTCCCTGTCTAAACACTGAAAATTTCGTGGCACCGACGAAGACAAGGGGATTTGAATAGGCACTTCTGGGCTACGCCTGCGCTAGCAGGTTGTAACAGCCATGAGACTGCTTCGGAGGATCCTTTTATGTAGGGAATGACTCTCCAACCAATTCAAAACCAGTTAGTGAGGAGGTTTGCTGACCTGCCGGGTGTTGCTTCGTGTTCGGATCTTCGGATCTACAGCCCTTAAAATTGCCCGTTAGTGTTATGGAAACTGACGAAGGAGAGAGATTATAATTTTTCGACACTTCCACGCTCACCCTATGCTTCTCTTTTCCTTA
This sequence comes from Ligula intestinalis, assembly GCA_036362985.1. Lineage (NCBI taxonomy): Eukaryota > Metazoa > Platyhelminthes > Cestoda > Diphyllobothriidea > Diphyllobothriidae > Ligula > Ligula intestinalis. Next base: position 1,322,710 of record JAYGXS010000003.1, on the reverse strand, counting down.
TTTTGTCTCGCAATTAAATAATTGTGGGAACAGCTGCACGCCTGTGGCTGTACTGAGAAAACATAATTTACTTTTTGCAGTTTATCTTTTTTCATCCTATTGCTCATCTTTTTTTACCATATATTTCAAACAGGTTTGGCGCTGTTGGCAAACCTAATTAAAGCATTATGAAGTTAATCCACGTGCACACCTTGTCAGTCTCTAACTCTCTCTCTCTCTCTAGGCGAGTATATGTGAAAAGGTGAAAAAGGATGAAGAGAGCGCTCTACTTGCTGCGTCGAAGCCCCTACGAGCCTACCTCCAGCAATACATCATGCCGACGCTGTGCTCGGGCATTCTGGAATGCGTGAAGCAGCGACCAGAGGATCCACTAGACTATTTGGTAATTAAGTTGTGTTTGCTGTCACTTGTTTTTTGATGTTAGGTTCGAGAGAAGAAGACCACTCGATCGCTGGGACAATAATTTTATTAGCTTAAAGTTTCGAGATCCGTCGCGGATTCGTCATCGGAGACATAATCAGAGAGCAGTAGCAGAAATATGTAAAACATGCACAGGGGTTCACAGGCTCCCAATCCACAAACATGCGCAACGACTTGCCCACTCCTTATTCGGTGCTGAGACTCAATTTGGCTAAAGCAAGTCGCCATTGGGGGTACGGACAGGCCTACGCAAACACCACAGGACCAGATGGCCGAGCAATCATCACGCCCCAGTCCACCACACGTGATGAAAGTTCAACATGTCAGAGCCCGTATGCTTCCAACAAGCTATCCACGCACAAGAAGGCAATTAACGTTAATTGTCGCTGTATGTTTGCAGCAATGACTTTGTCCTGTAAATCTGCAAACCCCTGTGCATGCATTACCCGTTTCTGCTTCTGCTCTCTGATTTTGTCTCCGATGACGAATCCGCGATGGATCTCGAAACGTCAGGTGAATAAAAGTACTGTTTTCGTTATTAAGCCCTCTTCTTCTTCTTAATTACTTCCTTGGACTCGTATGTTCGTTTGTGTTAGATTCGTTTTGCATCCGTTTTAAATACCTGCCCTAAATTATTGTTGGTTCTCCCATGAAACAATCTTTTCATGCCCCACATGATTAAATGCGTTATTAGTTCGCTTCTGTCCCGTCAATATAAGTAGGTTTAATTTGAATTTATGCAAGGTGTGAGATCTCTACTAGGACAAAGACTAGTGTGAGTCTATCTGATAAGTAAAGTACATAATTATGTAAAACTTGATATTGTGAGATGGGATACCGAATGTAACATCAAGGAAATGTGCTCATTTTGAAATAATGATTTATAATGCGTGAATTTGAAATTTAAACATCCTAAACCACGAATATGTCATTGATGGATATGCTACTGCCGATAGAAGTGAATATAAGGATTCCAGGAAGCAGTACAGAAGAAGAAAATTCGATCACTGGAACAAGAATTTTAGTTTCCTGACGTTTCCGATTCTTTCGAGAATCCTTAATCATAGGTTACCGTATGATAGTGTAAAACATGCGCATGTGAACAGTGAACGGTCATCGAAGAGGGTCCAGTTCAAATTCTCGGCACTGACAAAGTAGACTTCAATCATAAATGTGGCCGTTCCAATCATTACTTGCTTATACTTTTATCTGAATTTTAAACAAAACAGTAACCAATAAAATAGTTTAGGTGCAATATTAATACAAAAATACTAATGTTTATATGCCAAGGCATTAGGTTTTAATGTTTGCTGTGTTTACTACAGTTATATGCCGCTCTTTTTGTGTGCGAGATAATCAGCTAACGCTTAAGTGAAAATAAGGAGTTTTGCAAGCATACTTTTTATAATATTTTTGGCGTGAGCTAAAGAAATAAGCATTTTTATTTATAAAAGCAATCCATGATTTCTTCCGATTCGCTAGGGTTTCAAAAAACTATCTCATGAATGTTCGATTAATTATGGCATATGTTTTTAACTCTCTCAACAGCATTAAAAAATAAATATTTCATTTATTTAACTGTCTACTTTCAGCCCCTGTCTGATTTCATTTATTTTCATTTTGCGGTTTAGGCAGAGTACCTTTTCCGCAATAACCCACAAGTTGACTGAGGTCAGTCGGATTTCAAAGTTGGGCCAGCTGCCATACGAAATCCCACGGAACCCCAAAGAGATCCACACCTATGCTATAATAACACCCGTTGTGTTAACTTACTTCCTGGGTTTGGCATTTGTGCTATCTTATTAAACATGTATGTGTAATAGTTTTTAAATATAAATCAAGTCTTGATAAGTTTGACATTGGAACTGAAAAGTTGCACAATATTGGCATTTTTTTCAAAGTTTGTGGAAAAGAGATATCAGGATTCGGCTCCCTATGGACTACTTTATTGTACCTTCCCTCATGTGGATTGTTCGTTGTTGTTGAAGTTGCGTACGGGATAAATCGGACAAAATTTGAAGTGTTGTTAGCTTAATAGACTCAAGCGCTTTTACAGGTCATATGCCAAGAACCAATATTTACACATTCTAAATGGATCTAGAAGCGTCCGTATTTGTGTGTGTTCGTTATCAATAAAAAAGGATGCCTCTTTAGCGTTATTCTGTTTGAGAAACTAAACTTGTTCACCGAAAAATATGTAAATTGTTGCCTTCCTTTCTAAGAGCTTGTGTAGCTGAAAGAGACTGCGCCCGACCGAATTCTCAGCAAATTCCTACCAAATATTTTACAGTGCTGGGGACCGCAACTATCTTGGGGAAAATTGCAGACCCGCATACTAAGGCCGACCAGTTTGGCTGGCCAGATTGCAAGGTGGCATTAGGGATTCCCTGAAAACGATGAGCATGTCGAGGCCTTTGAAATATCAGCAAGAATGTAAATGTTCGGTTGACGAACTTCAGTTTCTCTGGTAAAAAGGAAGGAGTGTCGAACACCGGATCATTTTCTTTATCATCCTGAGCTGTCGGGCTCTTGCAGGATTCCATTGTCAGAGATAAAAGCGTACACGTAAAGCAAGCAACAGTTATAGGGGGCAGTGGCCAATCAGATGTTATACGGGGTAGGGGAGGGAAATAATGCATCAACAGTGTCAGCCGTGCGAGGAGCCATGTATGTTAGCGCCAGGTCGATCGATCGATTGTCATTCGAGGCCCAGGCTTCAATCAATTCTCGACCTGTCTTACAGCTGGCGTGGGTGATTATTTCCGCAGCTGCGAAGTTAAACTCGTGACCCGCCTCGTAGGTGTGGATCACCATTTGTGACAAAGCGTCACCCCTTCTGATAGCAAGCTTATGTTTGTGGATGCGCGAAGCGAGCTTGCGTTCAGTTTACCCTGTATAATTACAACGACGGGTAAGGCATGGGATGCGATACACCTCCTCAGTTTGTTAACTGGGGTTCAGCCGGTCTTTTATTTTCAGAATCCGGTTGCGCATGGTAGCCTTGGGTCCGTGTGCAATTCCAACGCCTAGTCCCGCTGCAATGCACTCAATTGCTTCTGAGACGTGCTAGATGTATGACAGACCGTGCCATATCGTCGGCCAAACGCGTTTATAAATGCTTTTGGATAGGCATCCCACATAAACTGGTCACGGAGATATCTGGCCTCGCGTGCCTTTTCCTCTGGTTTACTGCAGTGGGGGTGAATCCGTTTAAAGAGTGTTTATACAAAGCAAGTACCTGAAACGCGAACCTTCAGTTTCACAGGTTTTTTATCTCGGAACCGACGAGGTTAAAATGACTCAAAATGGCATTTGTACATTAAGCGCTTAGAATAGACGTCACATGATATGAAGTAGATGTGAAATATAGGGATAACGGATAATTACAAAACCAAGTGTACTCCCACTACTCATTGTATTGTGGCGCTCGTCCATATACTTCCGAATTAAATTTGCCATAAAATGGTAGCTAAACAGTTAGATTCATAAATATCCGACGTTGTATGCATTCCGAAATGATAAATGTAAAAATAAGGCTAGTCGGAAAATGGAGTTTT
>JAYGXS010000003.1:1197606-1309810 GCA_036362985.1 Ligula intestinalis | reverse complement strand
CCGAAATGATAAATGTAAAAATAAGGCTAGTCGGAAAATGGAGTTTTTCTCGTGAATTTTCGAGCTGGTGACTCTAGCTTTTCGTCAGACGAATGAAAGTGGCGGCCAAATTTGTCACACTAGACGGTTTGGGGGCAGAGGTCACAGGGATGGTGTAGGGGAAGGGCGTAGGGTGACGCGAATACTACTGCGATATACGTTGCCAGTGAGAGGGGGAAGTGAACGTCTCGATTGCGAGCCACGCGCTCCGGGGAGCTGCAGGATCGGCGAAGTTCCACTTGGCCGAACACGGATCGACTGTTCTTATTTCAGGCGGTTCGCAAGTTCCTCAACCATACGCGGAACCTGCATAATGTGAATCAAGATCCACATGCCTGTTAATACTGTGTGTGCCGGAATGCCAAGCTTCGGGGACTTCTTGTGCGGTGTTCATTGTCAATGGCGTGCGCGAACATGAGAGACAGAGGGTCACGTCTATGAATGACCAGTTGATGTTCATCTATTCGGGTCCCCAGTTTGCGACCTGTATGACCTACGTAAATGCTAGGGCAATCAGCACACGGAATGCGATAAATCACATTGGTTCGTTGTTCTTTTGGTATGTTGTCCTTAACGGGATATAGAGCTGTCCTCGGGGAAGACGCCGTTTTTTGAACTATGATGATGGCAAATCCATTTTATTATCAGGGTAAGGAATAGAATGTCCGCTGTATCACATCTGTTTTAGAGGGCCGATCTTCTGACTGTCTCTGACGTCGGAGACAGTTTTTTACGAAAGTCGTCTGACATCCGTTCGTTCGGAATAATTTGTATAAGTAGTTAAATTCATATTTGCATACTAAACACACCTCTTCAGATTGACGGCAGCACAGTCTTATAAAATGTCAAATAATCAGGCATTGGAGATCCTGTAAAACGTTAATTACCGTATTTCAGGCAATCGTCACAACACTGATTTACAACATGCGTGTTCTCTGGGTCTGTTGTCGTGATGCGATGAAAACGTAAACTCCATTATTTCACCTCCATTCAGTTTTCTTAAGGGAAAGATAGACGAACGCCTTTGCGCTCTCCTCGCTGGTACCAAATTGGCTAGAATGTGTATCAAACAAAAGACTATACGTCAATTGCATGCATGCAGACAAAAGGCGAGCAGTGGTTGGTTAGCCGAAACTGTACTCTTACACGACTTGTCACTTAGTACGAGAAATATAATAATTGTCTGGTCACGTAGATGCGTGAGGACCTGGTGAATGAGAAGTTTAATGCATTTGCAGTTTGCTCTTAAATGTATTCGCACAAGTGGAGGGAAAACCGTCTTTGGGAGGAGCGTTCAACGCTGCAACCACCCTGTTACTGAAGGAAAAAGTATTTTTATCGATCTTTGTTTGCCCTGGACGTAGTTTCAGGGGATGGCCGTGCACAATGGGCCTACTGGCAGCCATAAAAGAATAATCAGGGACCAGGCAACACTGCAGGCTGTTAACAATGCGGTGGTTTATTATGGTGTCCGCTCATAGTGGCCTGAAGGACAGGAAACCTTTTCTCAGACGGTACAGTGTTTGCCAGTCCAAGATCTCCATGCCTCTGTAGAGAATTCTAGTTACGGCCGCACGAAGCTTCCAAATATTTTGGAAAAGCTGCCATCTTCAAACGTTATAAAGGTCCGTCTTATCGCCTGCAAGATAGATCTGACCGAATTCACCGCTTTCGTGCACTTCAGCGTTGCTTTGAGTGTGGAAATAATCTTCACACCCAAGTTCTTCTGACTGCCAATTTTTCGCAACGGCTGGAGCTGGAGGCTCTACAACTGCCGCTTTGAAGAAAGGCATGAGCCAATGTTTTGACACTCACTTTAGCTGATCCGCGGGCATATGCTCCTTTTGCAATCACTTTTTGCTGCGTGAGAGAACATATACGCTTCCCGTAACCTTCTATAACCGTCAATCTCTTAGCTAAGGCAGCATTTGTGTTCATGCCGTCAGACGAAAAGAAGCGCATAAATTGGGATATCAATTCCCTGAGGACTGGCTAGGCTTCACAACAGGGAAGATAACGAGTGCCCAATTTAGTTAAAGCGCCAAAGGTACGTCCTCGATTATTCATCATCACCTACGCCAAACACAGTTGAATCCCGATACACTCCCAATCAAATATCTCGCAGCACTTCACAGTGCCTGGCCTATGCGTGAAACTGTTTTTTAATCACTTGCGTCCAGGCATCTTACTCTCCTAGGATGCCATGCAGAAGAGTACATGGATACAGTCTAGTTGGCATCGTTGATGGATTACGTCATGTTCGAAAGCGTTACTAGCGTAATGTGCAAAGATAGCTGCGAAGAATAGCATGCGCGCGACCAACGTTAGCCATATAACTAAGGGAAACATAGCGGCGCCGTTCCTAGGTGGAGGGGAGGCGCACTGCTAGAATTGCTCTAAGTACTACAAGGGAGGATAGACTGCAATTATCCGTGCCAGTGATGCTGCAAAAGATACTTCCTCGATTATTACTCATCAGCTGCACCGGCCTAAATTAAATCCCTATACATTCCGGCCTAAACACTCTAAAATGGAAATTAGGCATCCCAAAAAATTAAGTATGAATACCATTCTCAACCATTTAGAAGAAACATTTCGTCTTTGGGATATAAAAGTAAATGTTATCAGTGAAATTTCTAGACCGGTTCCCGAGCTTGTCTTCGGACTAATGAGATATGTACACAGAAGAGTAGTCACCGGCTATTAAGCCCACCTCAGGCCCCGACCAAATTAGGCTTGAAAAGCGGCGGGCGCACTAACCGGAGAGTCCTAGTTCTTGATTAGCAAACGCAGGATAGGCACTATACATTACATACGTACTGTATTATGCGTAGAGCTTGGATATGTACAAGAAAAGAATGGTGTTTGTCTGTGTTTCCGAGACCTAGGGAGGCTAGCCAGACGACCTTGGTATGCTTTGGGGTCACGCCTGTCGGCATCGTCTAGCGTGAGCCTGAACGCGTTGTTCCCGCTGTGTGTGTGTCCTCAGCGCTGCGGTTCGGGTGCGTTAGCCTTTTGCGCCTGCGGCTTTCTCGTGTTAGGGATTTGTCCTTTTCACCCCTCATGTCTGCTGCTGTCCGAAAAGGGTTTCGCCAAATTTAACTTAAAAAATGAAAACAAATCAATCCGGCAAATTGGGCTTTGTAGCCGGCAGATTTTGCTATGTTAAATTCCGCCCCAAGCTGATAAGGGCTTAATACGCGGCTGGACTTATTAGCTGTGGGCTTAATAGCCGGCGACTAATGTAGTGATAGGGTGTGAGACCTGATTGGCAGTTGTGGCTTCCTTGAGGTGTTGATAACTTCCACCTAACTCACTGTGGCGGTTGATGCGTAAGTCGTCGGATTGAATGGCCTCAATAAATTTTTAGCCTTTTTTTATAGGGATGAACCCCGACGATGCGTGTTTTGTTTCGTGCAAAGTTGTGTCCTGTATGAAGGCCATGCATAGCCACTTCGGAGAAAGGGTCGAGTCTTTTCATTGTCAGTTGGTGTTCATGAATGCGTGTAGAGAAGGAACTTCCCTTTTAGCCACATGATATGGTATCATAAGCCTCGCATGGCATCTTGTTAACGATTTCTCTCCTATAAAAATAGCCAACCCTGTCCTCAGGGTGTAAAGCTATTCACGTAAAGTAGTCGTTGGTTCGTGTGCCAATTTCATTTTGTATGTTCTCAATGGCCCTTCAACGAGTTAAGACATTCCTTATATAAGCAAGGATTTGATATGCATTTGTTTGTGGCGCTGGAATGAAAATATTCAGCTCCTTTTCTCTGGGTTGTTTTTGTTTCATGCATCGGTGTACAACATCTCTGGGGTAAGACTTTTGGGAAAACAAATTAAGCAAACAACTTAGTTCGACTGTGGAATGTTGTCGGTACTCCTTTTGTGAGAGATGGGGTTATTGCCCTCATAGTGGAGAATAATTTACGCATATGTGTCTTTGCGATAAAGGACACTTGGAATGTTTTGTCAGTTTTGCTCTGTACGAGAACATGTAGAAGTTTATTGTCAATCTCCTTCTCGAGCGTGAATTGAATTACCATAGGTATGTTCTCAATTATTCGTCATCACCTACACCGGCCCCAGTTTAGTTCCAATACATTCCCGCAATCACCTGTTATAAAGACGAACGACAACCATATCCTACTGAATGTCTTCTCACCCTGACTCCTTGCCTCACAACCAGATCGAAATCCTTCATGTCTCCCTCCGTTTCTATTTTATATTGATAACCTCGATCAACTCTGTCAGGTCATTCGGTCTCAATAGCTGTTTTCCATCTCTAAAGTCTCGTAAAAACGGTACAGGTGTCGACATTTATGGCTGCCACAAATTGATTTGGTTAACCCCTGCATGGAAGACGAAGGCCGAAAATCAGTTCTCGTATCGTTATCTAAATATCAGGTTGAGTACAAAGGTAATTTGTTCCGAAAAGTAGGGGCAATCGCCAGAACACGAAATTGATCACCACCCATTTCGGGTTCATGCTCGAGCCCACTATCATAGGCAGATTCACAGATGGTGAACGCAGGCCCAAAGGGTGGAAATATGTGTAGCATAAAGTAAATATGACAAATAAATGCTGTCTCCTTGCATCGACAATCACTACCCCGTGGGCGGAACTTGATGACTGATCACTGAAATGTCATTATTCGTATACGAAATGGGTGTGATGATGGTTCTACCATTTGTGTCATCGATATTGGCCTTGATAAAAGTGTTCACCTGTGGTAAGGAGTTGTTTCAGCAGGGTCTAATCACCGAATATGGAGGTTGAAAAGAGGTACTTGAAAATATTGAATACTTAAGCAGTACACATTTTGTTCTCAGTTTTTCTGATCATTTGAATCATATTTTATGCGCAACGTGCAAAATAATCCCCTAAGCGTGTTAGGACGGCCTAATGAACAGCCTACAGGGACGAACGTACACAAGCCGTCAATGGGTCGATAATTCAAAATTCAAAGTGAATGTCATCTTTTGAGTCCCAGCCAATCGCACCGGTGGCCAAGGCAAAAGCAAAGCAGATTGGTTCGTTGACCTAGTTTACACACGTTCGTTGCTCTAAATATGTTGTAGCTATACACTCAAATACTTCTGCTGTTGCACACTTCATGTCGAGTTCTTCCTTCGGACACGCACATAAGGCGTTGTTGAGCACTGATATCTCGGCCTGGGCATCCGTTACAACATGGCGTACTTCGAAATTGGCGTGATAATTACTCTACCATATGTACTCAAATTATAGCCAGCATCGTTTTCTTCATATGCCGAATAAGGAAAAGGCTAGCTTTCTGTTGAAAAAAATATTCTAATGATAACAGTTCCTTAAACCAATTAGATAGCACCGCATCCATCGGTTTACTTACAGCTCTCATGAAGTGTATAATATAGTTTACATCCTTAATTGGGCAGCGTGTGGTTGTAAGACTAAACACCGTTTGCGCAAATACCCCGAAAGGCAAGGGTCTCAAATATTCAGGAATTATACGACTTTTAAAAAACATATATACTTTTCTTTGGAGAATGCAATATGAGGAATACATGGTTTGCATGTAAATAAGTGCCCACTTAGTTTTTCTATCTGTTTAAATACTTAAGGATGCCACACCACTTAAGAGCTAACTTTCATCGGATTTGTTGTCCACAGGCTTCCGAAGGTGTGCGAACCAAGAAGCCGGCGAACCGCAGGTTCCGAAGGATTGTGTGATTAGCCTGTGTAGGCTCTGTTTCAGGCGCCCCAAAGAGCTTCGGTTAAGTTTGCACGCGATTGGCCACTCACTGTTCACGGGAAGCTAAATCGTTCTTTCTAACGTAATGAACGAGCAAATATGACCATTTCGGTAAAGTAAATACTGCAGTGATCTTCGTGTACACAAGAAACGCAACCTATTAAAAGTTACACAGCGGATATGGTTGTTGACCATCCCCTGAAAAGTCAGTCACATCTTCAAATACTGAAGGATGGCCTAGACCATGTCTCAAGACGGTCGTCAGCAAATAGCCTTCTACTTAACGAGCGAAAGTCAGTTACGTCTATTTTTTGACTGCAACCTACTCTCAGTACCGAAACTATTGACATTCTGCCCACCGAATTATCCTCTTTGCGATACCTTGGTGTTACACTAGTATCCAAACTTACATTTTCTCTTCATATAAAAAGCCTTTTTAGAAAAATCAGTAAACTTTTATATTATATCGACCGCTTGCGTTCATATCACACACCACAAGCCCTAACCTGGCGTTTTGTAGATGTCTATGATCTCTCCCTTATTCTTAAATGCTCTCCGGCTATATTTCCAGTCTTACTTAAAAAGACCTAGTCATTTTGAACCGTAGCCTCCGAATGCTCTCTTCAGATGCCGGTATTTCCAATGTTTTTTAGCTAGAATTATAATACAGCGTCATTTTAAAACGCTCAAACAATTTGCTGATCGCATCCTTAATGAGGTCGCTCAACCTTTACACTCTGAACTAATGACCGCGAAATCTTCCCGTCTTATGCGTCGAGGTTTCCGTCATATGTCTTGCCGCACATCAACATATCAGCACTCGGTACTCCCATTCCTAGCACGCTACCTCACGTGTGAAGAAGCGGAAATGGAAAAAATTAAAGCCGATCTGTCTCCATAGTTGATGTGGATATCGTGTAAAACTTAAATTGTGACCATTTCATGACCTTTTACCTTTTAACATGATACCTTATTTACCTTATTCTTTGCTCTCCGTGAATGGAGCCATTTTTGCTGAGAGTTCGAGATTTTACAATCCTCAATAAAGCATTCTTCTTCTCGAATGTCAGTGGCACCTTGTCAGAACAACTGCAAGGATACCACCTGCTCTTCGTGCGGGAGCAAACCCGTGCATCTAGCGATCCCGGAAGATAATTTTTCGATGAAAAAAACTAGACTATGCGGCAACACAGGCTGGGTAACATGCTATTGTCTATCTGACTGGTACGGTCCTAGCGCTTCTTTTTGGAGGTTTTATCAAACCAACTTTTTTAAGCTTGATCTGAATTAATCCCCCTCACCTTCACTCTCCTCAAATTTAATCTGTTACTTAAAAGTAAATTGAGTTCAGAATCGAAATATGTGAAGGTCAGTGCAAACAATCCACAAACTCACTTAGATGCAAAAAGACTATAATTAAGCTGCACTCATGTCATTAGATGGGCTGGGAGGTTGTAACTGCGGGGTTACTGCTTATTCATGTACACATGCTTTGGCTGTGTACACTATTCCATTGTGATCAGCTTAGCGAAATTCGCTCAAGGTCATTCAGGCAATGTGCTTCTCGCAATCAGAGCTCGGCGAGCTGGCAAAAGCTTTCGTGCATTCACTGTGCTTGACCTTGCCTTACATTTTAAGTGTGATCGATTTGATCTCGCTAGGCTAGAGAAAGAAGTGAAATACAGGCATGTAGCTGTCTTATGCGAATAGCAAGATATGTTTCGAAATCATTCATGCAAATAATTCTGGGGTTTTTAAATACAAGTATACAGGCACGCCATAAATTTAAGGAAAATAGGGTCGAATACAAAACTGAATTCATTCACGAATTAGGAATTAAGACGTTTCGATTTATCTGATATAATTCCTATTCAGTGTAGTCCTAAAAGATTTGGCAAACATGAACTAGAAGGCAGGGCAAGGTGATACTGGTAGTGCATGTGGTTCGTGTCAAGCCTGCATCAACGCAAATTGGTTTCCATAATCTCACTCTACAACGTATAATTTACGCTCCTAGGTTACCTGGCAAAAAATTTCTTGGATCGATGGCCCACGAACACTAGCATGCAATCATTTTCCATGCATAGACTTCCCAAACCACATTTGAAAGTTGTTTTTCCTTACATGACAGAGAACAGCATACTTTTAATTGAAAACTTTCAGCATCAAAACATCGCTGGAAAATGAGTGATTTCTTTAGATGTCTGCTCAATATTTTCAAATAAAACATAGGCTTAAGCAATAAACCTACTCGTGCGTCTCAAGCCAATCCATTGCCCAAAACATTTTATGAATTTTGGATACTTTGTACCAAACGTGTTCAGCATCTGTTTAATAGGCAACTCTGCATATGAATTGACGGAATTGCAATTAGAAGTCAACTCATTACATAATTCGCTGTCGTAGTTATGCGTCACCTAGTAGCAAAACGTATCAAAAAAAGATGACAGCAATATGCTAAAGGTACGCGCATCATCTATTCACGATTTTCGATACCAAAGAAAGTGCTGAAAATGTTCCTTATTTTATGAATTATTTACATCCGAAAATTTAGTTTGCCATAAAAATGGAGCAGTGTCACAATCTTCCTTGTCCAAAAATTCTCATGGTTAGAAGGGATGACAGTCCATAAGGCTGCCTTGTCTTCCGCAAAAGTACTTGGAAGGGAACTTCACACTTTTAACCAGTTGTTTGCTAATACAATGGAAGTGAAAAATGTTTAACTAAGCGAGGAAGATTTGTTCCAATTAGTCTCTAACAAAGAAGCCCTGCTTCATCGCCATTAAATGGTCACCTATTATTAAGGATTCTCGACAGAATCCGGAACGTCAGGAAAATAAATTTCTTGTTCCAGTGATTGAATCTTATTATTTTGAGCTGCCTCCACACATTTACTTCTATCGGCAAGCTCTTTGCGACAAGAAGGAGCAACACTGCCATTTACGAAAAAGCCCAGTATTATATATTCATCCTTTGAAGGGAAGAGGATGCCGGTTAAAAAGCCTATATATTGTGTTCGAATAAGATGACACACGAAAATTCAATTAAAGTTGAGGTCGGTTTGATTATGACTGAGCTCAGCGATTTCAGCTTATATCGTGGTTCACTAATATTGTAGTGTGCTAGGTTAAGGGGTCAAACCCTTGTTGCTGTGATCCGAAAGCCCTGTTCCTTGTGGGAGAAGAAATAAGCTAGCGACTAGACTAGAAAGAATAGTTTAATGAACACTGAAGTCCTTTGGAAAGAGTTATGTTTATTACGTGAATTTTTGAATCTGGTTCCCAGTTGGTCTTCAGACGGATGAGAAATGTACAAAAACAGATAACTTAAACTGATGACTAGCACAGGATAATATAGTTCGTCAGAGTGTGAATATATAGTCATCATCTGCATTTGGTCATGCGGGCAGTGGACAAATAGTTATCACTTATATGTGGTTATGCGGTCTGAGGAAGGGGAAGGAAAAAATAGTTGTCATCTGTATTTGATCGTGTGGTAGGCGGTGGCTGCCTTTGCTTCCGTCTGCTCCTCACATCAAGATCAATATGCATGTTAATGCATGCCTCATGTTAGTGTATTTATTTTCTACAACATTTGTGGAGGTCAATTTGCAGGAAATTTACACTCAGACTACCATGTGTCATCATCAGAAAGGTGATTGGCCAGACTAGGAAAGTCTGGTATCAGTGCATGTGCACCCATTAGCAGCTGTGAGCTTTTGCGCAGGGTGGGGTCACTACAAAGCGGTGTGGGGTAGAGGAGGGCATTGCAGTTGTGCGACCCTAGGCCATAGGCAGAGTGGGACAGATGAGTTCCGTTAGCGGGCGGGTGAACGTTCGTCAACGTGTAGTGCCAGTATCAGTACTATTCTGACAAATCAGCCCGGATGAAAGCTTGGGACGCGCGTTAGCTCATTTATTTTTAATTCTTTGATTAAAGCCTAGTTCTCCTAACAGCAGCAGTAAAATTGCTTCATTAGCCACGCATAATTCCAAGTTACCTTACCTTAAACTCTAATTGGCTGCAACTTCATTACCCAGTTTTTACACTAATGTACCCCTTAATTCATGCAGTCGAGTCTCTTAGTTTAGACTTGCTTGGCTTTCATAGTGCAGTCGAGTCCTCAAATCTTAGTCCAAGCTTTTTAGCCAATTGCATTCTCAGCAACACTGTTGCCCTCTATTACCGGTACTTGTAGCCCACCCATTAAGAAAGATGATGGTCTGACCTTCGACAAATGGTGGCTTCAGAGCTAGCACAGGTTCTAATTCACTCATTACGGACAAGTGGAGATATGAGCCCAGAGTTGACTTTAAACACTACTCTAAAAACGCTTCATTATTGTCCAAATACTGATCAATATCACATCTCACAGATTGGGAGTGCATACTGAGTGTGACTCCTTATAAAGCATACGCAGGCAGTACTAATAGTATACTTAGTACTGGCCTTAGTAAGCACGATAACTTGAATGAGCACTTCTAGCATAGGCATGTAGCTATATTGGCATCATCTTAGTGCGTATAGCTCCATGGATAGAGATGAGAGTGCGGACACCATGAAAAACGCAGCCTTGTTCATGACCCCAAGCATGTGCTTAGCCGAAATAGTTAAACCCAGATTCACATCCCCTGTTGATACCAAGGGGATATGAGCCCTAGCGTTGGCTAAATCAGCGTCACCTCTGATAAATGGTAGCGTCAGTGCCAGCACCAGTACTGCTAGACTTCCTGTCGTGATTTAGTGGATAGGAGCCCAGTGCTGACTTAATCAGCGTCACTTCTGACGTACAAAACAGTCAGTACCAGTACCAACAAGTACTATCACTAAGTTACAACCTAGTACGTAGTATAAAAAGAAAGCAGTTCCAGTCCTGGTTTACCTAAGTTTGGCCCGACACTTACTGAAGGGGAGTAAGAATAGATAGCACAGTAGAACCCGTGCAAAGTCTACTGTCACTTTAAGACTAAATTAGGCAGTGTATTGGCTTGCATTTGATACAGCAGCCAACGCCGGACCTCTTTAGTCTTCGAGAATCCGGGAGAAGGTAAAGAGTGCAGAGCCGCTAACTACGTCCTCTATCACTTTAAACTAAATCCTGAGACCGTCACCTCCTGTACCAACCTATTGGTGCACTTGGTTGACCTCATCGAAACCGATGGTCAGATACACACACTATTCAGAATTGTAGTAATACTATCTATTATTCACGCTATAACAAGAACTTTTACCAGAAATATTTAAATTAACCCTCTCTACCACTACTGCTGTTACCACTATGAATACTGTTGCATCCAAACCCAACCAGCACCCTCCCATTCCATATCTTTTAGTGCCGAAAGATTCCATCATCGAAGGAGACATGCAAACAAATAGGTGGCCTGCACTATCGACCCGTTCTCTTATTAAACCGAGTGGCACATGGTGGAATTCGGCAAATTTTGGGATGACAAAGCAGCCCTATTTAGGGCGGCGTTGGTTCGCCAGTGAGGGTGAAGCAGTCCAAAAACGTGGCATTGTACAAAAAGAACATTTTATTATGCACTGGTCGAACGCAGAAAAAGAGGACTACAGTGGAGGGTCCCTCAGCTTTTTTATATTTCAAGAGCTTTGTAGCATACTTAATATTATGCGAGGATGAAATTTTTTAGCGTTTTAATAAATGTACTTTTATGTTATATAAAGCGACGTTTTCCAGATGCAAGGTTAAAAATAGCAATAACAGCAACATTTATTGGATCCATGGCATTTCAAGAGAGCTCTTCATTTGCTGCCTCTCATTGCGTAACGTGAATCACGTTAGAGAAAATACTATTTGAATTTATACAGAAAAATCGATACAAACACAAGGTCATAAGAAATGGCCGAGAGGCTAATCAAAAACCTAACAATTAAAAACGCCGTGGTCACTAAAAAACTGGAAAGGCGCCTGAGGCAAAAGGTAGGGAGGTTCAATGTGTATTTTATCTTTAGTGATTCACAGTACGCAATGAGAGGCAGCAACTGAAGAGCTCTCTTGAAATGCCATTGTTCCAATAAATCTTGCTTTTAATTTGAACCTGGAAAACGTTGCTTTAAATGTCTGAAACAGCACATCTCTTTGGAAACCAGCAAGTCTTTGGAAAGAAATTTGCGATTAAGATGCCGAATAACAAAGGAAAATAAAAGAATTAAATTTCTACAGAATTGTGGAAATAACAAAAAATACCCTCCTGAGTTCTACTAGGTCCTTCGACGAGGAAAAGTGCGTCTAACTTTTAAAAACTTGCACCGTCTTACTTTATTGAAAATAGAGGATTCTATTCAGTTGGTGAACTATAAAAAATCCTTTTTGAACCAGACAAAACATAATTTTGATAATGTAGGATTATGTTGCTGGTCTGTCTTTATCAGACATTCATTTTTATACAAAAAAGACCAGGCAAACATTCCAAAGGAAAGTACTTACATTAATTTGTGATCAGCCTAGTGAGAAACCCTGATGAATTTGTCCAGAATCTTTCAGACATTAAACTCAACAAGTTGCAAACAGAGGCACTTTTATTAGGAATTGACTTTTGTTTGCCCAACCACAGAATTAATCCAGTAGAAGTTGATGCACAATTTGAGGACTTGTATTCTAAACGGACCGACTTAAACCTAGATCCATTGATAAATTAGGGGATGAAAGCAAAATTGGTGGACATCACATACCAGTATCATAGAGCTCCAATATCGCAAAGCTCTCCCATAAGTAAAGTACGTACAATTGCTATATCCGCACTCAAAAGCAAGGAAGAAATAGTTATTTCTTAACCTGACGAAGCGCATGGTTTGGTTATCCTCAATCACAATGCTTACGTTAACATAATGGTAGCTGTTTTAAAAGACTGCAGTAAATTTTGTCTAGAAGCACAGCGAAAAGATGAAACCAAGGCATTGGAAGAGTCTGCCTAGGGAACAATCAAGCTTCTGTTGGCTAAAAATCTAATGGATTCCAAAACCGCTCTGTCCCTAAAACCCAGAGTTTCCTATATCCCCCGACAAAAAAGTTTACCAAAACACGTAAAAAACCTATCACTTTAAGACCAATTCTATCCATGTCAAACTCACCATTTCATAGACTGGCTTTTGAAGGAATTTGAGCTAATTCGCAAATGATTTTCTTCATATCCATTAAAGGATAGTTTCCATTTTGTCGACAAAATAAGGCGCCAAAATATGTATTTCCGACAAACAAATTATATCCTTGGACGTTGAGTCATCATTTGCCAACGTTTCCTTGGAAGAAACTATAGATATCATTTGTGCTTTTTCTTCTGACACTCGTCTGTCCCCTGAAATACTACGGAAATTATTACAATTGTGCACAAAAGATCTTCAATTCTTATTCAGTGGCCAATTATATCGACAAATTAACGGAGTCGCAATGGGAAGCCCACTTGGACCTAGCTTTGCTGATATATTGATAGGCCCTTTAGAAGATAAACAATCCTCCAAATTGAACAATCCCACACTCTACAGTCGATATTTAGATGATATCTTTGCGACTGTGGACAACTCAAGGGAATCCGAAGGATTATTTTCTGCAATGAACAGTCTGCATTCAAAGTTTTAACTTACTATGAACACGAACAAGAGAACCGTCTTTCCTTCCTCGACGTTCACTTATCCAGACAGAAATATGATTCTATAACACAGACGGTGTTCCATAAAAATACCTGGAAAGGACAGTATTTGCATTATCTGAGTTTTGTTGCCATTCAATGAAACGCAGCTTGGTATATCCTCTTTTCCAGAGGACCAGAAAAATCTGTTCTATGGATACATTGGATGATGAATTAGCCAACCTTAAAAACACCTTATTGAAGCGAAAATATCCAAGTCAGTTTATAAACAAATCTAGTTAGTCTATAATACCCAATTAAACTCAGCAGTCGGCACCTAAGACGTCCATTTTCATATACTGACTTATTATATTCAACGTTATTAAAAAGTTTGGTTCAGTCTTACGTAAGAGCATACGAAATTTCATCGGTACGAGACTATTGCTAATTTCTTTTAAAAAACCCAACTTAATGGTGAATTCCCTAACTAAAAGGTTTTCACAGAATTAAACTCACCCAATTAATCAAAATAATGTGACCAAATATATGCTTAAGTACAGGTTATATTTCGTCATCAACGTTACATAGTTTTTAGCGCATACTGTATTTGGGAGGAATGCGTACTGTTTAAGAGAATAAGCATAGGGCGCTATGTTAGTCTGATTTGCGTTTCTACAGCTGGCTTTTTTCAGAAAACAATTATTGTGTACAGATTTTAATATGCTCAAAAATGCAAGTAGAACCGGTAGAATCCCAGTTTACGGCCCAGATCAGCAAGCAAAAGCCATCTATCCGAATGAAATAAAAAGTATAC
This sequence comes from Ligula intestinalis, assembly GCA_036362985.1. Classification (NCBI taxonomy): domain Eukaryota; kingdom Metazoa; phylum Platyhelminthes; class Cestoda; order Diphyllobothriidea; family Diphyllobothriidae; genus Ligula; species Ligula intestinalis. Next base: position 1,295,636 of record JAYGXS010000003.1, on the reverse strand, counting down.
AGCCTAGGCAATCAAAAAAGGAAACATGAATCAAAAGTAAAGTTTAAACAAATGCAAAAGATAGTTATTTAAATAATCTAATGTTTGCCAGCAAAAAGCGCGTGCTAGTTAAAAAGTGCAATTTTTCAACTATTGGGAAATATCTTAATTGAAAAAAATAAGTAATTTAATCTAAAAGTAAATACAAAACAAACTTAACTGAAGTAGGCTAAACTGACTTTACTTAAAAATAATCTTAGACTGAAACAAAAATTGTAACCATAATAATGAGCTGAAAACTGATTGTAAATATAAATAAGTTAGATAAACCAAATAAAATAGATAAAGTTGTTTTGCATGTAAATTGAAAATGTGCGAAGCGCTTCACGCCGCAAACTATACTAATCTTACTCAAGAACGGTAAGTTGGGCCTCAGATAATTCAATTTTTCAGGAATATCCAAAATTTCAATAAATTATAAGGAAAAGTAAGTCAAAATGTCCCAATTTGTCACAACCACGAAAATAATCAGTACTATGTAAGCAAAGATCACGAATTTATGTCACAAAAGTCCTTGCAAACGCGTCGACAAAAACAATCAACTAATAATAAATGGAATTCCAGTAACTAAAACTTGAACGCAAGAGCTGTCTCCTTGATTAGGCAAAAGGTTTCCTGAGCGAAAATAAAAAATTTCCAAAGAGCTTAATTTCTTGTCACATGAGCCGAATCCTGTTTGGGAAATATGTATTTCCCTTTAGTGCGAATACCAAAGTAAAGAAAAAAGTTACAGGGACTGTAAACTTAGAAGATTTTTATAGATATTTCAGTTAGTAATTCTTCAATATTTAGCACTATATGACCGCCAGTACAAAGGTAATTAATATGATAGTCTTGCATTACAAACGTGTCTTCTGACACTTCAATTGAAGATTTTTAGTTTTCCTTTTTTAGAGATGTAGTGGATTAAGCAATGGATGCGTTTATTGATAGGGAGTTCAAAAGTATAAAGGTTTTCATAAGGTCCGTAAATATTCCCATGGTTAATAGTAAACGTCAGTTAATGGCAAACAATTATTCTCAGCAACTCGTCATCAGGCCAACCCTTTGTAAGGGAAATGAACGCTGTACATAACAATTAAAGTTTGAATATGTATAAGAAATCAATAACTGTCTAACACGGGCGCTGATTGGCCACCGCGGACTATGTCAGTTTGCGCATGTAGTCCATGTCAGTTTTGTTCCGCGCAATATAAAATGAAATCTGGTCCAGAGATTAGCAGCTAGAATACGACAGGTCTGTTCTCCTGAAACTGTCGAAGCAGAACTCGAACATCTGCAGCATACACTTATTGCAAATGGATACCCGGAAAGGTTCAACCTCAGGAATATTGGCGAGCGCGCCAAAAAGGCTACCACCTTAACCGCAGAAAAGAAAGACGTGTTCATAAGACTGCTTTTCTTAGGCGATGCAAACAGCGAGCTGGTCAGACGATTCTTGAGGACTGCAATCACAAACGCTTTCCCAGCGGCGAACTTACGGGTGGTCTTCACGAACTCCCACCTCCTTCGATTGGGAGGTAAAGACCGAATCCCTTTGAAAGCCACATCAATATGCATTTACTCTTTCACTTGCTCCTGTGGAGCGGGATACATCGGCCGAACAACGAGGTGTCTGGAAAATAGGGTACGTGAGCACATACCGGCCTGGCTAAGTAAAGGTGAAACTAGATCGATCTCGAGTTCTTTTCTCGCACATCTTGCCTATAAGAACCACCGAGTCGATACTAACGAAGCCTTTCAGGTTGTCTACAGGACACCATCTATCTTTTACAAAGGCCTACGCCAACGGATACTCGCAACAGTTGAAACAGTAGCTGTAGGGCTAGAAAATCCGTGCTGTGCTGTCAAAAGACTCTGACACAAGCTCTTACACTTCCATAGCCTAATCCGACACCAGGTGGGGATAGCATTTCGCCCCTTTCAACTAGCGGCAGTCTCTCATCCAACACGCTGACATGCCCTACATGCGCGAACTGACTTAGTCCGTGGTGGCCAATCAGCGCCCGTGTTAGACAGTTATTGATTTTTTCTACATATTCAAACTTCTAAATGTTATGTACAGCGTTCATTTCCCTTGCAAACGTTTGGCCTGAGGACGAGTTTCTAAAAGAAGTGTTTGCCATAAACTGACTTTTAATGTTTCCTTAAGGGAATATGTTAAGCGCGGAAAGTGTTCCGTAAACCAGCATATTTTTGACGGCGACGAAAATGTGCTTTAAAAATAAACTTTATTATTATATTACATATTTGTGAGGGCTCATTGTCAATGAAGTATCAAATACCTTAAGCAGCATTATCTTCTTACAGTATGTATTCTTATTAATTAAAGGTGATGAGGAGAAGAAATTTTTCATTTTCGTAATCAAACGCGTTGCTTATCCTAGTTATTCGTCTAACTTATTTCACAAAAATGTTTCTTTCATGCGGCGAGTGTTTTTGCGCTATTTTTTCAGTCAAAATCTTTCTAAATTTAACTATAAATCTATGTTTCGCTGGTCTTGGCTAATAAATTTTCGAAATCTAACTACTACTGCTGACACAGTTTGAATATCAGAGTTCATTCTTATTTTGGAGAGGACCTATTGATTAAAGAGTTTTACTAAACAAGTCTTGCAGCACTTTAAAATTGTTAATGGGTTCAGTTTGAACCAGAGCAATACAGTTTGTTTGAAACAGGTAACTTTTAAAAGAGCTGTTTCGTTATTCTTAAAATTGTTATATCAATAAATGCCATTTTCCAGTAATCTAACCTCTTTTTTCTTCTTCTGGACCAAGCCTGTTGGCTCCTATCAGCAGTCTCTTTACTTTTAGAATGTTTCTGTACAGTTAATGAATACCGTGATTTTTGCGATATTTTTAATTATTGCGCAGAAAGATTCATTCTTCAACATTTAAAAAGATACTTTTGGAAATCATTTAACGAAGGAGTAAATTTACAAACGTTTTTTGTAACCTGGATAATTGTTTGGGTCACATTTGAGGATTCAGCCAAAGATGACACACCAATGCAATAAATTGAACATCCATAACAAAAGTCATGGAAGAATATGTGTACTGATGTGCCTTGCTGAATTGAAAATTCTTAATGTGCCATACTACAGAATTATGTTTGTTAACTATTCGTTTTGCACGTTAAATCTGAAGGCTAAATTGTGGTTTTGGCGAGCTTGTTAATTTCCGTTAAAAATGTTGACATTGTAGTTGCCGAACTGTGAGAGTTTAGTTTCGTCTTTTTATTCTAGTCATTTTTGCTATAATTCCTTAGTTTAACGCTCAGTTGTTGAAATAAGAATACGCAGGTAAGTGGCTATTTGATAACTGGCATACTGCATAAACTGTGAATGTTTTGCGCATCGCGCTACTTAATTGCGTGGAAGTAGAAATACTGCAACTCAATAAATGTATCTTTAAATTTTAAATGTTTTCATAAGATTAAAGACAGTCTATTGGTGGTTTCTGCTAATAAATTAAATAAATTGAATATTTAAGGCCCAAGGAGTCCTTTTATTACAGACTTGGTAATCACAGCTGTGCGTAAGCAACTCTATAACAAAAGAAAGAAGAACTATGTAACATATAGCATATCAGATCCAATTAACAACGGACCCTCTTATAAAATAATGGTCAACAGTATTAGGCAGTAAAAAAATCCTATATTGGTGTCAGAGTTCAGCGAGCCACCGATTTCCAAAGAAAACATACAAGAAAAAACAGCTTAAATATTTAGTTCGATTACTGTGGCACGATATGATGCAATGAGATAAAATAGTGATGATAAGGGTTTGGAACGCTCCTTTTAATGGGGAAAATCGTATATAGGGACAACATCAAGACCCTAGATGAATTTCGACAGCAAACGCCAGGACCACCATCATGGTTGAAAAACGAAAAATAGCCTTCATCGTTTGGAAATGACGCTTGACTCAGCAGGGGAAAATTTAAACAGATTTAAAAACCAATTTACTATCTTAGGAAGATCCTCAAATACCAGCTGGACCATCTTTAAAATCTAAAGCTTGCGTGTTTGGGAATTAAGCAGACAATTACGACTTTCCCCAAATATTCTCATGGTTAATATTAGAAGTCTGTTTATGGCAAACAATTGTTTTCACCAACTCTTCATCAGACCAAACGTTTGCAAGAGAAATTAACGCTGTACATAACAATTAAAGTTTGAATAGATAGAAAAATCAATAGCTATCTAACACGGGCGCTGATTGGCCAACGCGGACTATGTCAGTTTGCGCATGTAGGCCATGGAGGCGTGTTGGTTGAGGGATTTTCGCTAGTTGGTAGGGGCAAAATCCTATCGCCACCTGGTGTCGGTTTAGGCATTGGAATTGACAGAGCTTGTGTCAGAGTCTTCTGACAACACAGCGCTGGATTTGCTAGCCTTATATCTACTGCTTCGGCTGTTGCAAGCATGCGTTGGCGTAGGCCTTGGGATGAACTGTGGACGATCAGGTAAGTAAAACTGCTCAAGGTCTCTGTGCGCTGATAGAATGCGTTGTGTTAGACGATTTTACGTATTAAATCGTTTAAGAATGATTGTTATTCTTTTATTTTTTCCATTTATAAATTCTAACGATTAGTATTCTGCACAGTTTCCTGTTCTACTCAAATATTGGTGTGCACCGAAAGCACCCAAAAAATCAATTGCATACTGTCGATGATCTCATTATTTATTGTTGATTTTGTTAAGAAGGCAGTAACGGTTAAGGTTAGCTTTAGGGCAAGGGTAAGGGTTAGTTTTAGGGTTAGGGTTAGTTTTAGGGTAAGGGTAAGTTTTAGGATTAGGGTAAGTTTTAGGGTTAGGGTTAGTTTTAGGGTAAGGATTAGTCTTAGGGTTAGGGTTAGTTTTAGGTTAAGGGTTATTTTCAGGGTTACGGTTATTGCTAGGATTTAGTCTTATGGTTTACCTTTTTGTTTTTTTATTTGTTAACGGGTTGCAAACATTGCTCTGTCATGTTCTCATGCTCCATTAACGCATTTAATTGCATCAAATAATAGGTAAATCTTCTTATTTTTGCTTGAAACTTTCCGCAATAATGCGCAGCATAATATTTTTTCCCGATTACTTTGGGTTACTTACCGGCATAAAAGCAGCCAATCAGCACACGGTATTCTACCGGCATAGTAAACAAATAGCCCTTCTCAATACAGTCGCCACAAACTCGCGCCAAGTTTGAAAGTTTTTGCGAATTTCCAGTTTTTCGAGTTTACGTGTTTTTAGTCTCTATCTCAGTGTAGAAGACACGCTTCTTGGAAATTATTCAAGAATTGAATATATATTTCCAAAGTTTGTAATTATCTACGTGCACATCTCAATTCGTTGGCTCTGAAAAATTCCTCTACTGTGGATTATTTCCAAAGTTTGGAAATTAGAAGGGCTATTTGTCTGCTATGCAAGTAAAATACCGTGCTCTGATCGGCTGCTTTTATGCCCGTAAGTAACCCAAAGAAATCGGGAAAATTATAATGCTTTGCATTATTGCGGAAAGATTTAAGCAAAAATAAGAAGATTGACCTATTATTTGATGCAAATAAATGCGTAAAGGAAGCATGAGAACATTGCAGAGCAATGCATGCAACTCGTTTACAAATTTAAAGAACAAAACAAGTAAACCTTGAGGCTAAATCCTAACAATAACCCTAACCCTGAATCTAACCCTCACCCTAAAACTAAACCTGACCCTAGAACTAACCCTTACCTTAAAACTTACCCTAACTCTTACCCTAAAACTAACCGTAAGCCTTAATGCCTACTTAACAAAATCAACAATAAATAATGAGATCATCGACATTCTACAATTTGTTTTTTGGTTGCTTTTCTTGCACACAAATATTTGAATAGAAAAGGAAACTGTGAAGAATATTAATCGACAGAATCTATAAATGGAAGAAATGAAAGAATATCAATCATAATAAAACGATTTAATACGTAAAAAACGTCTCACATAAGGTATCCTATCATCGCACAGCGACCTTGAGCAGTTTTACTTACCTGATCGCCCATAGATCATCCAAACTGTATACTGTGGACACGAGCACAAGGTTATCAGCGCCTGCGCTACACAGATAACCGATTCGGCATATCTAAATGTTCATCAGAATCATAAAATGCAAAAGATTACAAGGAAAGCCACTATTTCACAATTTTATATTTTATTTGCTGCACTGGTCTGCTCCACGTCTGCATTTTAGCAATGATTATGCTTATTATTTGAAAGGACTGCAAGCTCTCGATGAATTCTGTTTCTTGGAGTATTTGCCGGCACGTTTGTTTCCGTGCATTCTGAATCTCTGTGGCCATCAATAGCACTAGATGAAGAGGTAGAGAGTTTCAAGGGCCTCTGAGGGAGTCTGTTGTAGAGTGCATCGAGTAAACATGCGCTGTCTCCCGAATTGAAAAAATTGATGTACTTGACGCAATTTTCCACTAACATGAAAGTTCGTGTATATCGTGCATCCAGTTCGTCTGTCCTGTTCTGTGGCTCTTTGTGGCCAAGCATGCGCCTGAGAGATGAACGAAAACTTGAGGTGTTTGACGACTACCACTTGAGGACATTGTTCGAAGGAAGAACACCAACTTTGCCTAAATTACCCAGTCAACGTTCGTTGCGACTATATTGCAAGGATACCCCAGGGCGTCAAATAAAAGCGACTGAATTGGCTTAGACAACCTCATGAGCTCAGAATTAGTGCCCTCAATCAATTATAGTTGCCCAATGCGAGACATCAAAGAGGGGATTAGCTCTAAACCTGGCTAACCTCATTCGGCAATCGGCCTCCAGAGTTGGGTTAACGAATGTATTGAACAGTCCAGCTCGGTTGCATCTTGCTTTCGAAAGACCAAGTTGATGCAGCTGAACTCAGGTTAATGGCACCACTTCGCAAGAGTGATCCAGTAATGCTCCTGCAGGATTACGGTATAAACACCAAGCAAACGGAGAATACGCCGGTTTGGCTAAATTGCTGGCAATGAACTGTCCCCTCGACGAGAAATACACTTTCGATACTCATATGGCCAAAATATGCTCGGTGGTAGTCCGGCTGCCGATTGGAAAATTCTCAAGGATGTTATGAATAAAGTTATTCGCCGTAAGCTTCCTCTAAAAAAGTACATAGGCGAGCCAGCTCACTTGGTTAACGCAAAATTTGCACGTAGAAATGACAGGCAGGGGAAGATGGAGCTGGGGCTGCAGGTAACCATCGGATATTTCATCAGAGTTTGGCGTCCTCGCAGGGTGTGCAAGTGTTACGCATCCATGTCTAAAGAGAAGGATTGGGCTGGAGTCTGCCACAATGAAAAGGACAACAATCCTGCCTCTCCACTGTGACGGCACACTGCTTGCATCTTCGATCAGACTCAAGATAACCACGCTCACATATTTAAAACAATGATCATTATCTTTGCCCTGCTGGGTCCTACCCCTGGCGTTCGAGATATTTTTTAATTTGCTACTATGTCCAAACTCCAACGTCAAATATTTAAGCTACGTTTTCAGAAGCGAGGCTAGAAATGCGCTGTTTGTGTTCGCTGTCCGAATATTCAATTCCTGGAATGTTACCCACAAATGTTTTTTATCACTGGAACGCTTTAAAGTAAATCTTTAAATATGCTTATGTTCGAAAATGAGTCAGATCCATCAATGACCTAAGTTCACCCTCGAAATTCTCGTCCGAATGTGCAATTTTATAGTCCTGGTTTAAATTTTGTAATCAACTTGGTTGCACTGTAAATCACGCTTAATTTTACGTCACGTACGTCGTTCTCAGATGGTGGTGTATATTTCCCTTAATAAACTGGACTGCATTTAAGAAACCGAGCCACCGGTGAGGTACTCGTTGCAAAAGCAAATGCAAAATGCTACTTATGCTGGCTGCCGTGCCCAGTAAGCGTCCCGCCATATCGACAACGGACATTTGCATGTGACATTAAGCCATTGATTTTTATATTCGAGGGCGAAACATACTAGGGCTACTCTTCGGCAGAGACTGCTTCTCTCTATGATGTTAACTGTGAGTTTATGCGAGAGTCTGCCGCTGATGTTTTACAGGCTATACATCAAAGGTGACACCCATTTTAATCAGAATATGGAATTTAACCAGTCCACTTGAAGAATGGAAGATTGATCTAGATATAAATGAATGGAAAAATAAATGAATACATAAATAAATTTTATATTTTAAGATTTTTGAGCTTTCTTTACACTAATGCCCAAAGTCTTCCCTCAAAAATTGATGAACACAAGGCAGTACTTTCGGAGCGGAAACCTGATGTAGTTGCCACAACGGAAAAATGGCTAAAAGCAGAAATCGCGGATTCGGAGATTTCGATTCCGGCATACAAGATTTTCCGCAAAGACCGCCAAAACTGACAAGGAGGTAGGGTTGTCGTATATGTCAGAACTGAAATCTCTGTTGTAGAAAGAGAGCACACTCTAGCCCTGGAGTATGAGTCCACCTGGTTAAAGAGCAAGAAGGCGAATTCACAGAACCTTGAATTCCTGGCCGTTTACCGGCCACCAAATATTCTGAGCGGAGCCGACGACTCACTCATTGGTCTGGTGAAAAAAGCTGCTAGCCACCAGGACGTTCTCATCGTTGGTGACTTCAACGCCCCTGCAATTGAATGGAACAACCTGACAGTTGAGGCGGCGTCAACTTCCTTTAGTTCCAAATTAATGGATCTCACGCTTGACCTATCTCTAGTTCAGAACGTTAAGGGCATAACCAGATTTCGAGAAAACCAGTGGGCTTCTTGTTTGGATCTCATTTTCACGAAGGATTCTTCCTACATAGATGAAGTTCATTCAAGTGCTCCGCTCGGTAAGAGTGATTATACGACGCTAATGTGCGATTACTCACTCCATACTCAACGGCTGAGGAAAACGGAGGACCAGCCAAACATATGGAAGGCAGATTTACATTCAATGAAGAATGCACTATCGACCGTGAATTGGGACTGCCTACTCAAGGGGGATCCGGAGGAGGATTGGAGATCACTCAAGAAAGTTGCATTAGATCTGCTTAAGCGCTTTTGTCCGGTCAAGGTACACAACACGACTAGTCGTCCTGCCTGGTTGACGAGAGACCTTAACAGGCAACTGAAGAAGAAGAATAGGAAATGGAAGTTATTCAGGAAAACTGGGTCACCAGTACATCTCGAGGAATTCCGACGCCAAAGAAATGCAGTAAAAAAATCAATTTGCCAGGCCAGGAACAACTATGAATCAAGAATCCTCCAACAGGCCGAAGAAAAGCCCAAAATTCTATTCCGCTATATTAACAGTAGATAAAAAAACAAGGAATGATGATGGCGGAGAAGTCGTTGAGAATGACGAGAAAGCCGAGTACTGTAGCCGGTTCTTTGCCTCGGTATTCACTAGGGAAACCGAGCTTCATTTTGATAATGTCAACAGTGCTGTTGCAAAAGCTGGTCCAGCACTTCATTCTCTACTATTTTCAACATCTGTAGTTGAGAGGGAGCTGCAGAGCCTCAAAGTAGCAAAGTCATCCGGTCCAGACAATATACAAGCCAAGTTCTTGAAAATATTGACAAGCGAACTCTCAGAGCCCCTAGCACATATCTTTCGCTCTTCATTTGAACTAGGAAAACTGACATCTGAATGGAAAATGGCAAATATTTACCCGATATACAAGGGTGGAGCCCGAACGCAGGTCAACAATTACCGGCCCGTCAGCCTAACTTGCATTTGCTGTAAGGTGATGGAAACGATAATTAATAAGATGACAATGGAGTTCTTGGAGGAGAACAACCTACTGTCAGGGCTCCAACACGGCTTCAGAAAGAACCATTCTTGCCTTTCCAGCCTTCTTCTCTCCACTGAGCAGTGGACTCGCGCACTAGATGAAGATGGTAAAGTTGACGTCATTTATACGTACTTCAAGAAGGCATTCGACAGCGTCCCATATAGACGTCTTATGTATAAATTATTGGAAATTTGAATAAGAGGAAACCTGCTGGCATGGATCACATATTTTCTCACAAGGCGATCGCAAACTGTGTGCATCGGTGGCTCGAAGTCAACACCTACATCTTTTCTGTGTGGCGTCCCCCAAGGCTCTGTCTAAGGCCACTGTTCTTCCTTATCTATATCAATGACTGTGTCAACGACCTGAGTTCCAGTGCCATCAAATTTGCCGACGATGTCAAACTCTGGAGAGCCATCAGGTCAGACGCCGATAGGAAAGCGCTTCAAGAGAGTCTCAATCGACTTAGCTGCTGGTCTGCTCGTTGGCTTTGAAACTTCAACATTAGTAAGTGTGTGGTTTTAAGACTCCGTACTAGAAGGACTGATGAGGAGAAAGATTCCTTTCAATACCTCCTCGATGGGCACCCGCTTTAAAATGTGAATGAACAAAAGGATCTCGGTGGTCTAATAAATTCCTCACTAAAACCATCTACTCAGTGTGCAAAGGCAGCTAAACGCGCGACGCAGATGCTGTTTGCGATTAGGCGGGGATTTGTCAACATTGACAAGGAGCTCTACAGGAAAACCTACGGAGCGTTTGTTCGGTTTCACTTGGAGTATTCTGTCCAGGTCTGGCGTCCGTGGTTCAGTAAGGATTACCTGCGCCTGGAACGAGTGCAGGCGAGTGCTACAAAGATGGTCAAGAATCTTGGTCATCTGCCTCATGAAGACAGACTGACCGAAATTGATCTTTTCTCTCTCAATTATAGGCAACTCCGCGGGTACCTTATACAAACCTTCCGAATTGTAAGAGGCCAAGACTGCGCCCTAGAATTTGATGATTTCTTCGAATTGGCTCGGACTGACCATCTGCGAGGTCATCCTTTTAAACTACAGAGGAAACCGGCCCGTATCGACGTTCGACGAAACGCCTTCTCTCAGAGGGTCATTGGAGCGTGGAACAGACTCCCGGAAGATGTGGTCCTCTCAGATACTGTTGACATTTTTAAACACAAACTTGATTCTCATTTGCTGAGAAACTGTGGCAGATATAATGAACAAAGTGTCAGTAGCAGCACCTTGCAGCTGGCTCACACTTATCGCTGATATTAAGCCTACATTTGTTCATTTGTATTATGTACTACTGTTACGGTGGACCTATTATGCGATTTTGGTTATGAATAGGGAGCTAAAGGGCGAAAGCCTTTTTCCCTTAATAAAGTGACTTAAAGTGACTTAAAGCCCGAAGAGCCTCGTCATTGCAACCTTAGTGCTGTGGAAAAACAAATACAAAATTGATAAATGCTGCTCTCCTTGAGCAACCATATAGACAGCGGGAGCGTTTAGTACTGTTGGCAAATAAAATTAATACCCACCAACATAGCATCATTTTAAAATAGTAGTCAACACTCTCTGATAGTGCATGGTGAACTTAGGAGGAAGCAGTGAAAAAAACTCCTACCATTAAAACGGGGGCAGAGTTCAGCGGACCCCCGCTTTAAAAGAAAACAAAACGTAGGAAAAAAAAACTGCTTCTGCAAAATTAAAGAGGTTGGTTTATAGGATTTATTGTAGTGCAATGAGACAGGACTGTTAATGAGAACGTATGAGGGTTGGAAATGCTTCTTGTCTATTGGAGAAATCATATAGCAGCAGAGGCTGTCGTTCACCACTGTAACAACGCCCGACTGGCTTCATGATCAAGCATCAATAAGATGAAACCGGAGGAGGCCATCGCGGACAACAGGTCGACAAGATAAGGGAACGGCAGAGGTCACGTGATCATCACCAAAACGCCAGAGATGTGTAGTGGCTTTATCGCTACAAATATATAAAACGTCTTAGCAAATACGCGATGAAAACTTTCAAGGGTACACTAACTGCTAATAAGGGATTTACCAGTCTATTCTAGTGGAAAAGTTGTAAAGTCCAGTAAAGAGATTGACGATGAAGATTAGAAATTATACAACTCACTTAGATCCTTCACGATCCTAGTCGGCAGTAGTCAAGTAGTCGACTTGCCAAAGGATAACTCTGTGAGGACTGGATCCAAGTTCGTTGGGCTGTGAGTTGCAAAATGGGGAGAAAACTCGTTTGCAACTTGTCGCTGGATTCTCCTGGAGCCCGAGAGTGATCACCAGAGAGGTGTCGTTGAAGGGCAAAATAAACAGCGGCAGGTGAGGAGGTAATTGAGCTGTGGAGAGTGATTAGCAAGATAGTTGCTAGCACGCGTCAAAACCGAAAGTGTGAAAAAGTGTTGTATTTTTTTTTAACAAACTTGGTTATTGATAAATTTAAACAACACGTAAGTAGAGCCAAGAGCCCACAGATGCGACCTTGTGGACTGCGGAGTCCAGCGACGAGTTGGTGAAAAGAGCAGAACCGACGTGAGCATGATTAGAGTCCAGGAAGCCCATCGTCAGGGTTTTAAAACGCGAAACGGAGAACGGCAACAATGACTGGACAGAGACGGGGACGAAACATCGTTGCAAATATCACTCTATAGAGGAAGAAATAGACATGTATGGAAAACAATGTAACATAAATATAACCACCTCAAATACCAGGAGGACCTTTTTTCAAAGTCCAAAAGTTTTGTGTTTGGGAAGGAGACGGATAACAAGGACTTTATATCTTCCAAAGTTAAGTGTTTACGTAGTTTGACTATTGCATTTGTTTTGGTCTTTTGCTAGGTCAATAGTGTGCGAAATAAGAGTTTGTTTTAAGTGAAAAAAACCTGACTTCTAAGGTACAATACCAGAAAAACATGAAATAAAAAAACTGTACATTGTACGTGTTATGGTTTTATCGTAAGTATACTTGGGGTCTGGAAAAACTGTCATGTCCGTTAACTGAGGTGGAGTTAGCTGTGGTCAGTTTGAAGGCGAAACATAATCAGCTGAGGACATCGCATCTTCCGTATGTATGGGTCTACTCGATACGGAGATTACAATCATTGTCCATTGGCAGGATTTTGATAATAAGATGGGACGTTGCAGATGGCAGAGGTGGGTCGAGGCAGCTGGAAGCTGATTGCGAAGCACCATCGTGATTCAAGTGCATCGGCAGAAGACACTTGGCCTTTCGTTTGTCGAATATGTAAGTGAGATTGAGATTAACATGATTAACATTTAAACTACTGATACATTATAAGAGGACACAATATATATTTTAGTATAGCTGTAGAGAAAATTATTTTCGTTCATAATAATTTTTATAAACATTGAGATTTAAGCCGAAGAATATTTGAATGGTAAATTGTTCTTAGTTTTTTTTAATTTTTATTTTTAAGGACTGGAAAAGGAGTCAAGACATAATTTTGCCTAAACTTTGATTTGATCAGCGTTGGAAACCGTCGCCTGGAAAGCCTCCAGCAGTGGCCAGTTTTCCCCAAAATGTGCGGGAACTCTCCTGGACAGTTAGATCCCTTTTGGTCCGAATTGGACGTCAAAGAACTGGTTAGCAAAGTGTCCTATTTTGTTCAGAAGTATATGCGTCATGTCATTTGAGAAGAACTGCTTGGTCTTTCTGCTAAATTCGGCTAAACGGTCGCTTTTGCGAATATCGTTGGGTAGGGCATTCCGTTTGATCGCATATCTTATGGTGTAGAAATTTGATCGCTGGGCCGTCCTAGCTTTAGCGCTATGAATTGTATGCTGGTTGTTTCTAGTGGGACGGGAACCGTATAGATTTGTCAACATATTATTGCTAAGGGTGTTATGATTATGTGTCACTTTAAATAGGAAAGTTAAACCATTTTGGAGTCGCCTTTGCCATATATATTGTACATTATTGTAAAGGATTCACGGGCGTTATCGCGTTTACACAGAAATCTGATAAACCTTCTTTGGATTCTTTCGAGTTTCTGTCTGTCATCTCCGTATAAGAAATAGTGGATCGAGGAAGAGCGAATATTTTGCGAGTAAATACCCTCTGTACATGTTCAACCTTACCGCGGTCAGAAAAATTCAATAGACCTAACTGGGGACAGCAGTATTCTAGGATGGGTAGAACATACATGTGATAAAGCTTTAACTTTATTTCCAGCAGGGAGAAATAACGTGATATAAAACCACATATCTGTGCAGCCTTCCCAGATATTCGATCCGCATGAGGCGACCATGCTAGTTTATTTGTGCAGCTTAGATCGAAGTCTTTTATGGTAGATCGTTCTAAAAGTGGATTATTTTGAAAGACTAGCAAACGAGGAAGCTTGGCGGGACCGAAACACATGAAACTACACTTGGATGCAGCGAACTCCATCTGCCAGGTAGCACCCTAACGTGAGAGTGTAAGCAGGTCCGCGTTAATTTTATCAACGCATATATTGCCTGTGTCCTTAGAACATGAATGTATGCATTTGAGGTCGTCTGCATAAATGCGATTGTGTGAATTTTTCAGAACAGTCGAAATTTCATTTATTTATAGAATGAAGAGTAAAGGACCTAAGACAGTGCCGTGAAAAATGCCACTCGTGATGAGCTGAGCAGTGGAGTAACTATCACCTACTAGGACCGTCTGGCTGCGGTAAGACAAGTAGGAGCCGATGTAGTCGAGGAGAGGAGGAAGGATGCCAATGGCTTCCAATTTTACCAGAAGCCGTCTGTGCGGTACCTTGTCGAAGGCTTTGCTCAGGTCAAAGTAGATAACAACCACGGATTGCCGCTCGTTACGGCGGGAAGTGACGTGGTTAAGAAAAGCTAAGTGACACGTCTCGCATGATCTTCCGGGTAGAAAACCATGCTGCGAGTCGCTTAAAAGCTTGTTTGTCGAATAACTAAGTAAGATTTAGATTAACATGATTAACATTTAAACTACTGATACATTATAAGAGGAAACAATATATAGTTTAGTACATTTGAAGAGAAAATTATATTCCTTCATAATAATTTTTTATAAACATTGAGATGTTAGCCGAAGAATATTTGAATAGAAAATTGTTCTTAGTTTTTTTTAATTTTTATTTTTGAGGATTGATAAAGGAGTCAAGGCACAATTTTGCTTAAACTTTGATTTGATCAGCGTTGGAAACCGTCGACTGGAAAGCCTCCAGCAGTGGCCGATTTCTACAAAATGTGCGGGAACTCTCCTGGACCGTTAGATCCCTTTTGGTCCGAATTGGACGTCAAAGAACTGGTTAGTAAAGTGTCCTATTTTGTTCAGAAGTATATGCGTCATGTCATTTGAGAAGAACTGCTTGGTCTTTCTGCTAAATTCGGCTAAACTGTGGCTTTTGCGAATATTGTTCGGTAGGGCATTCCATATGATCGCATATCTTATGAGGTAGAAATTTGATCGCTTGGCCGTCCTAGCTTTAGCGTTATGAATTGTATGCTGGTTGTTTCTAGTGGGACGGGAACCGTATAGATTTGTTAACATATTATTGCTAAGGATGTTTTGGTTATGTGTTACTTTAAATAGGAAAGTTATACCATTTTGGAGTCGCCTTTGCCAGAGGGGTTTGAGACCATATCTATTGTACATTATTGTAAAGGAGTCTCGGGCGTCATCGCGTTTACACAGAATTCTGGTAAACCTTCGCTGGATTTTTTCTAGTTTCTGTCTGTCATCTGATGACATGGTACCGAAAAATATTGAGCTGTAATCTTGAATAGGTAAAACGTACATTTTGTAAAGTTTAGTCTTAAGTGTAATTAATGTGTAGTTCTCACTTATGAAGCCACATATTCGATTGGCTTTTGGTGCGTTTTTTTAACATGTGGGGATAAGTCAAGAGTATTAGAATAGCTAAGACCTAAATCTTTTAAAGATGTTAGCTCTTTTATTTCTTGACCACTAAACATTATGGGGGAAGTTTTAGTGGTCCGAAAATCATGAGATCAGATTTTGTTGGTGAAAACGCCATTTGCCACTGAACACTAGTCGTTTAGTTTTTGAAGGTCTAATTCAATTGTTCTATGCACACTTCTTATCGAATTTTTGTTATAGGCATATGCGAGTTTTAAGTCATCTGCATATAAAAATGTTTTAGCAGAGGTTGATATCGTGGATAACTCATAACGGTTTCTTTCCTGACTCGTGGAAGATATCTATCATTCTTCCAGTCTTCAAGTCAGGATCTCGTTCGGAGGTAAATAAATACATAGGTTTTCATAACACCTCGGCCCTAGCCAAACTTTTGGAAAAGAGCATTTTTAATCAAATTCCCGATTTTTGTGTAGAAAATAAACTATTAAACGCCTCACAGCATGGATTTTTACCTGGAAGGTCATGCAAAACCTGCCACTTGGCATTTCTGAACCTGGTTACTTCACTTCGTTATGAACAGCAATTAGTCATTGTGATTAACATTGACCTTAGTAAAGCTTTTGACAAGGTGCCACATAGGCGCCTTTTAGTAAAACTGGAAGTCCTAGGCATCAGGCCTCCCCACCTCAATTTCATTGCCTCCTACCTGTCTAACCGCAGCCAGAAGGACTTAGTAGGCAATAGCTACTCGATGCCTCAGCCGATCACGAGTGGCGTTTTACAAGGCACGGTTTTAGGTCCCCTCATCTTCATTCTTTACATAAATAAAATTTCATTTATGCTGATGACCTTATGTGTATTTACTCATTTTCTAAGCACACGGCCAGTAGTTGTGTTGATCAACTTAACGCAGACTTGCGTACAATCTCAAGTTGGAGCGCTACATGGCAGATGGAGTTTTCTCCATCCAAATGTAGTTTCATGTGTTTTGGTCCCGCAAGGCTTCCTGGACCCATTATCGTACAAAATAGTCCACTGTTAGAAAGATCTACGATAAAGGATTTGGGTCTTACTTACACGAATAAGCTTGCATTATCACCTCACGCAGATCGAATTTCTGCCAAGACCGCAATTTATCTTTCAAAGCTAAGTGAAATGGATATTTTTATCCGATTTCATCGTTACTTGCTGAAGTTACTAGCTTAATTTTTTTTATTTATTTGTATATTAAACCTTTAGCAACTGCATATACCAGTAGTTTTCTTTTTTACCGATAGGTCAAAATATACATTTTTGTACTGTTTCACTGACATAGCCTCATTCCATTTCCGGTAGATTCACGTAAAAAGCAACTAATCTATTGCGTAAATACTGAATAATATCTCAAAATTTGGTAAGATATCAATTTCCAGCAAGAAAACGTTTGTATTACTCGATATACTATTAAAGATTATTTTCATCCTGCGTAGCCTCTTCGGTAATTCAAATTTTCTGTCGAAATTTTGTGCATAACTTTGCATAGAACATATCCTATCACTCACCTCCTATTCAATATGATACCCAAGCCACAACTGAGACGTAAATTAACCCGTAATACCCATTCTCCTAACGATAAATCCATCTTAAGCATGAAGAAATTTGATCTTGATGCTTTAGACTACTTAAGTAAGCTTTATAACCAATATGCTTGCCTGTTTACGGTCCTTGGTGCCATCTTTGATGGAAAGGTATCTACGCTCACTTCTCACCAATGTGAGAAACTAGAGCCTTTCGTCAATATGGTGTCTACTGAGACACATGATCGGCAAAAAAAGAATTTTTATTTTCTTTTGAAAAATGCTTCAAAAGATAAACAAGCTTAAGGTGTTGCTGTTCAGTTTCTTTACAATTGTGGCTTTAATGTTAAAGTTGAAGAAGCTAAAAGACTCTCATCCCGAAGTAAAAACTCACCGATTCTCGTAAAACTTTTTTCGGCGATAGAAGTAGACGTTATATTTTCTCAGCATGAGCGGTCAACCAACTATTTAAAGGATAATAAACTTTACGTATGCAGGGATAAAACGCTAATGGAGCGTCGGCTTTTATCCAAAGAAGCAAATGAGAACATTGGCCCTGGTTCAACAAGACCAAATGTTGTCTCTGAGGCTAACCCTCCCGCTCAGGTGAGCCCACATCCCTCTGGATCAATTTCAGTTTCCCCTGATACTTCTCCTATTCACCTTACTCGTGATTCGAGTGAGATTGTAGCCTCGTCAAGTCATTCTACTTCTTAGCCAACCACGTCTGTGATAGCTTTAAATTCCGATAAACCTACGAACGCCCCTAGTAAATCTACGTCAGCTTTCAAATTCACCAATATGATAACCGATTAGAACTCAGTATTTAACAAAGACCCAACCGCTCAAGCTAGTGCTTTTCCTATCCCCAAACCTCATCAACATCCCAAATAATTCAGCCAGCTAATAAAATTAACCGTTTTTCAAAACCAGTCATGCCATTTTCGAAGGCAAATTTTCCGTCAAATTATGATATAATGCCTCAAAATCCTATATTTATGCCCCCTCCTGGTTTTCCCATGCCACACTTCAGCCGTCCTTTCTATGTAGCCCCTCTAATATGCCTTTCTACAATATGCACCGATCATTTGATAACAGTTACTTGACAAACTGTAGACCAGGGCCAATTTGCTTTCCGCCTTTTGTTTCTCCCATGCCGTTTCCCTTTCCGCCACCAAGTTTTCCATTTTTATGAATACTGATGAGCGTAACTTGAATCTGAAGGATACGCTCAGTATAGTCTCACTCAATGCGAGATCAGTTGTTAATAATATGACAGAACTTAAAAAGTAGCATTTGAGCTTGATCCACATGTGCTCTGTGTCATTGAATCTTGAATACACTCTCTTATTTCTGACTCGAAATTCGCCATAGATAATAATAGTTTGTACAGACTAGACCGCATTGAAAAGCGTGGCGGTGGTTGCCTTCTTTATATTAACTCATCCTTTATACATTTCCCGTATCACCTGAACATTTCGTCATTTTCTGGAAATTTTTGTCTTATTTCAGTCATCCTGCCACACAATAAACAAGCGATAATTGGGTGTGTCTACAATCCCACCTGAAACTCAAGTAATGTAATGCAGCTGTGTGAAATGTTTGAAAAAGTTGCAGGGACTCAATTCGATGTCATAATAATTGAAGGTGATTTGAAGAAAGACAGAATAGCAGAATTTATTCGCGCGAATAAATTTCGAGAGCGCTTTTCAGCTGCTTCCGCTCCGTGCATTAACCACGAAATATTAAGAGAACAATTTGAATTTACACAAAATCGATAAAAGCAAGGTCGTATCAACGTGGCAAGTGGCCAAAAGTTATGTCAACTGTAAAACTTGGGACCAAAAGAAATGGGGCGTGGAGATTTAACAAAATAAAGGTGTGGTATGTATTTACCACAGCTGTTGAAGATTGACTACATGGTCTAGTTGCTTACGTAGGTCGGGTTTCGCCCGCCGTATGTAGGATGCTTCCATGTAGCGTAAGGTCCGGTTTGTTCGTGCTCGATCAAGAACGCGGAACGATATTTTAGTGTCAACCGAATGACCACTGTCTAGATAGTGTTTTGTAATAGATGAACGTGGTACTTTGTTCTCCTGTTTTGAAAGCCAAGTAGGCAAATGCTCAGGAGCCCTGGTTGCCAATTGCCTTTGCGTACAGCCAATGTACTTGCATCCGCAAGTGCAGGTAAATTCGTATACACAGTTTGAGGTGGCCTGCAAAGGCAAGGCATCCTTTGACTGGTTAATTGGGAGCCTTCTTGTTGGCTGCAAAGTAAGTTCTTTGGATAGAACACAGAAGCCTTCGCTTGATTGTATTCGTGATGTTGTCTCCTTTAAATGGTAAGGATATAAAAACGGGCTTTCTCGGAACCGACTGGTCCGCAGATTTTGGCCGTAAAGGGCAACTGTATTTTTGGATGAAACGCAAGGGGTAGTCACGCTTGAGTAAGGCCTCTTTTATGTAGGCAAACTCTGTTAGTAGGGTCTCGCTGGAGCAGATATTTCTGGCTCTCTGGAAAAGGTTAAGTACCAAATTCCGTTTCGACTGTTTAGGCACAAAACTAGTAAAATGTAGGTATTGGCCTTTCCATGCCGTCTTGTGGAAAACGGTGCGCCTTATTGACCCATCATTCTCTCTGAACAGAAGGACGTCAAGGAAAGATAATTGGTTTTTCTGCTCCATTTCTATCGTGAACTAAATCTTTTGATGAAATGTATTCATCAAAGTTAGAAGATTTTCAGCATCTCTTTTGGTATCAACAATAGCGAAAATGTCATCCACATATAGTCTTTATATTGTTGTTTTATTAAGTTCCGACGAAAGCTTTTCCTCTAAGTGACCCATGAAGATATCTGCGAAGGTAGGCCCGAATGGGCTCCCCATTGCTACTCCATCAATTTGTCTATATATAACTCCATTGAAGAGAAGTTGTACGTTCTTCGTCAAAATCCTTAGCAAGTCCCTCAGTATATCAGGTGGCAGTCGAGTTTCTGATGCATGATTGCATATGACATCAATTGTTTCCTCCAAGGGTACATTTGTAAATAATGTCTCAAAATCTAGAGAAAACATAAATTTGTTTGCAATATTTGGAGCTTGATATCTTCAATAAATTGAAAAACATCCTTTGAAGCATAAGTAGCGAATCGTTGCCGAATTGGCTTTAATTCGTTGCCAAGCCACTGTGCCAGCTTGTGTTAAGGAGAATTTGTCATGGACAGAATAGGCCGTAGAGGTACGCCTTTTTATGCGTTTTTGGCAGACCATATAGTCTTGGAATATTCGTACCTCTAGGTTTCAGATTAAGAGCAGTTGAAGTGTCTATCAAGTTAATGCCTCGCAACTTTTTAATAATTTTCCAGACTGAGTCCTCCTTTGCTTTGGTTTGGTCTTTGGATGAGCACGAACAAACCGGACCTTACGCTACATGGAAGCATCCTCCATACGGCGGGCGAAACCCAACCTTTGTAAGCAACCAGACCATGTAGTCAATCTTCAACTGCCGTGGTAAATACATACCACACCTTTATTTTATTAAATCTCCCCCCCCCCATTTATTTTGGTCCCAAGTTTAACAGTTGACATAACTTTTGGCCACTTGCCACGTTGATACGAACTTGCTTTTATTGATTTTGTTTAAATTCAAATTGATGTGTTCTCTTAATATTTCGTTGTTCATGCACGGAGCGGAAGCAGTTGAAAAGCGCTCTCAAAATTTATTCGCGCGAATAAATTCTGCTATTCTGTCTTGCTTAAAATTATTACCGGGGGAAAATGCTTTAAATTGAAGGTGATTTTAATCTGCCAGCCATTGATTGGCATGCAAATACCTATCCACCAAGATTTCAGAAATTGGTTGACATTATTAACTTTTCAAACATGTCACAACTGGTCAGTTCAGTGACCAGAAATGACAACATATAAGATTTAATTTTTACAAATGATGTCCACCCTCTTTTTATGAATTTTCATCGTGATATTTTCACAAGTGACCACGCCTTAATTTACTGTTGTTTCCCAGTCTCTCTTTCTAAAAAGCCCGAGGTAAAATGCAATAACCTCGACTTCGCTAATGTGAACCATGAATTAATAAATGATTTCGTAAGTACCCTTAATTGGCATATTTTCAACTAACGATCCCTACTTCTTCCAGGAGCTATTCCAAAACTTATTATTCTGCGCGCGCTTCAAATTGCGGTTTAAATTTCTCGTCCTTCATGGGAAATATTATTTTCGGGATTTCGGTTCACCTAGCCCTCTGGCGGACTTTCGTTGTTAGCTATTGGATTCACTTTCGCAATAACGGCAGCCTCAGAAGACACGACAGGACATCAGTCGAAACTAGCATCATCTCCGTCACTGCCTTCTCTCAACAATTCTGCCGGATTCCAGTTCTCTACAAACGGCTGAGTCGTTTCAATAACCTTTTTCATACAGTTGAATTCTTTATACATATTGCATAGAGCTTTAATATCGTTTATCGTCAGTCTGATCTATTATGGGAGGCAAAAACAAACGTGTAGATTAGCTTGAAAAAGCTATGGCGCGAGAGAGACTCGAACCCAAAACCTGTCGTTCGTCGGTATCAGTCGTTACCACTACACCAAAAGCGTCGGCGGCTAACTCTAATTTAATTAGATTTAAAAGCCCTAGTTTTCCCTCTCAATTATAGGCAACTCCGTGGGGACCTCATACAAACCTACCGAATTGTTAGAGGCCGAGACAACGCCCTAGAATTTGATGATTTCTTCGAATTGGCTCGGACTGACCATCTGCGAGGTCATCCTTTTAAACTACAGAGGAAACCGGCCCGTATCGACGTTCGACGAAACGCCTTCTCTCAGAGGGTCATTGGAGCGTGGAACGGACTCCCGGAAGATGTGGTCCTCTCAGATACTGTTGACATTTTTAAACACAAACTTGATTCTCTTTTGCTGAGAAACTGTGGCAGATATAATGAACAAAGTGTCAGTAGCAGCACCTTGCAACTGGCTCACACTTATCGCTGATGTTAAGCCTACATTTGTACATTTGTATTATGTACTATTGTTACGGTGGACCTATTATGCGATTTTGGTTATGAATAGGGAGCTCAAGGGCAAAAGCCTTTTTCCCTTAATAAAGTGACTTAAAGTGACTCACAATTTCGAGGGCAGAATTCGCAAGATCGATGTGATGAAATCACCCCCCGCTAAAAGGGCTAAAAGTCTCTCGAGTTCAGTAGACTCAATTTACGAACACCAAGTTGAGCGTCTTATCAACTCCTCCACGAAGACACAGGATGACAGCAATCAAAATCGGTTATTAACAGTCAAAAAGCAATCCACTTTATTATTTTATTCATTAACGGTCTGTTGTGAAAAGATTGTGACAGAAAAAATTGAAACTATGTGCTATACAGCTTTGCAAGACGGGAAGGAATGTTCGCTGGTGCCTGCATTCGAAATCCTGACATCATCGCAACAAGGAAAAAAAATCACGCCACCACTCGGATTCTAACCCTGGATACCCCGCGTAGAAGTCGAACGCCTACCTCACTTCGCCATCACAGGATGCACCGATGGTTTCCAAAACCCCTTTACTAACTACGGAAACTCGATCCAGAAGTTCTTTGAAATCTCCTCCTGCCAAGCGAACTAAAAGTCGAAAAAGTTAAAGGGATGTAACTCATGAAGATGAAGCCTCCGTATCATATTTTACACTTTTGAACAAATTTACAAACCTTGAGAAGGTAGTTCATAGTCTTAGAGTGGACATGGAGAAGCCGAAAAATTGTGTTCTCTATTTCTCCCTCGTGAGGAGAAACCGGCGATGCGTGAACTTGAGCGAGGAAACCTAACGTACGGAGAAACAAAATCCCTCGCCGAAGTGTCTAAGCACAAAAATGATCTGGCAGCCAGGGTGCTTGACGGAGTTGGTAGTCTGACATGGAAAAGGGAAACGGTAAACCCACTGGCTTCCAAGAGAACGAAGAAGCGCTCTCGGGCTCCCAAAAAAGGCCAACCAAGCCCAAGTGCTAATATAAGTTGGCCGAGATTGAGCACGAGCCAAACAAAAAGGGCACCTTCGCAGGCCAAAACGAACAGAAGCGCTGAACCTCGAAGCGAATATATCCTAACAAATCCTAGAGAAGCAGAAGGGGACGACAGTCGGAGGGTGAGTACCACTCGTATAAACTGCATAGTCATAAAAGGCATGACAGAAGGTACTTCCGATACCCCGAAATCAAGATTAGAAGAGAACAGGAAGTTATTGAAAGAATATTTGAAATTTCTCCTAAAGGATAAGGAGAAAGTCGAAGTTCTAAAGGCATTCGCCAATCAAGACCGTTGAAAGCTGTTCTGAAGAGTGAAGCTGAGCTCCAGCTATTGTTAAGCAGAAAACCAATACTAAGATACTCACACCCGACGGTTTTTTTCAGCGGGATTTTTCCCCCTTGGAGCGGGAGAAATGGAGATTGCTAAAAGTAGAACTCCACAGGAGATGCGAACTCGGCGAGAGCAATCTTCGAATTCTGAACGGGGAGAACGTCCATGTCCAGAGGTCACTCCTCTGGAGAAAGCCGATAACACTAACAGCCTAGTCGGGATGGACAACAGTCCGTCTCCATCAGCACCGACAGCTCCCTGCATGCAATCTCACGCAAGAGCCAACCGCCTGCATAAAGTGGTGAATAAGTCTAAATTGAGCTTTCTTTACACTAATGCACAAAGTCTTCCCTCAAAAATTGATGAACTCAAGGCAGTACTTTCGGAGCGGAAACCTGATTTAGTTGCCATAACGGAAAAATGGCTAAAAGCAGAAATCGCGGATTCGGAGATTTCGATTCCAGCATACCAGCTTTTCTGCAAAGACCGCCAAAACCGACAAGGATGTGGGGTTGTCGTGTATGTCAGAACTGAAATCTCTGTTGTAGAAAGAGAACACACTGTAGCCCTGGAGTATGAGTCTGTCTGGTTGAAGAGCAAGAAGGCAAATTCACAGAACCTTGAATTCCTGGCCGTTTACCGGCCACCAAACATTCTGAGTGGAGCCGACGATTCGCTCCTTGGTCTTGTGAAAGAAGCTGCTAGCCACCAGGAGGTTCTCATCGTTGGTGACTTCAACGCCCCTGCAATTAAATGGAACAACCTGACAGTTGAGGCGGCGTCAACTTCCTTTAGTTTCAAATTAATGGATCTCACGCTTGACATATCTCTAATTCAGAACGTTAAGGGCATAACCAGATTTCGAGAAAACCAGTGGGCTTCTTGTTTGGATCTCATTTTCACGAAGGATTCGTCCTACATAGATGAAGTTCATTCAAGTGCTCCGCTCGGTAAGAGTGATTATACGACGCTAATGAGATATAACTCACTCCATACTCAACGGCTGAGGAAAACGGAGGACCAGCCAAACATATGGAAGGCAGATTTCTATTCAATGAAGAATGCACTATCGACCGTGAATTGGGACTGCCTACTCAAGGGGGATCCGGAGGAGGATTGGAGATCACTCAAGAAAGTTGCATTAGATCTGCTTAAGCGCTTTTGTCCGGTCAAGGTACACAACACGACTAGTCGTCCTGCCTGGTTGACGAGAGACCTTAACAGGCAACTGAAGAAGAAGAATAGGAAATGGAAGTTATTCAGGAAAACTGGGTCACCAGTACATCTCGAGGAATTCCGACGCCAAAGAAATGCAGTAAAAAATTAATTCGCCAGGCCATGAAAAACTATGAATCAAGAATCCTCCAACAGGCCGAAGAAAAGCCCAAAATTCTATTCCGCTATATAAACAGTAGATAAAAAAACAAGGAATGATGATGGCGGAGAAGTGACTCAAAGTAAAACCCTACATCTGTTCTGAGTTACGTCCCCCAAGGCTCTGTCTTAGGGCCACTGTTCTTCCTTATCTATATCAACGACTATGTCAACGACCTGGTTTGCAGCGCTATCATGTTTGCCGTCGACGTCAAACTCTGGAGAGCCATCAGGTCAGACGCCGATAGGAAAGCGCTTCAAGAGAGTCTCAATCGACTTAGCTGCTGGTCTGCTCGTTGGCTTTGAAACTTCAACATTAGTAAGTGTGTGGTTTTAAGACTCCGTACTAGAAGGACTGATGAGGAGAAAGATTCCTTCCAATACTTCCTCGATGGGCACTTGCTTTAAAATGTGAACGAACAAAAGGATCTCGGTGTTTGAATAAATTCCTCACTTAAACCATCTACTCAGTGTGCAAAGGCAGCTAAACGCGCGACGCAGGTGCTGTTTGCGATTAGGCGGGGATTTGTCAACATTGACAAGGAGCTCTTCAGGAAAACCTACGGAGCGTTTGTTCGGTCCCACTTGGAGTATTCTGTCCAGGTCTGGCGTCCGTGGTTCAGTAAGGATTACCTGCGCCTGGAACGAAAGCAGGCGAGTGCTACAAAGATGGTTAAGAATCTTGGTCATCTGCCTCATGAAGACAGACTGACCGAAATTGATCTTTTCTCTCTCAATTATAGGCAACTCCGCGGGTACCTTATACAAACCTTCCGAATTGTAAGAGGCCAAGACTGCGCCCTAGTATTTGATGATTTCTTCGAATTGGCTTGGACTGACCATCTGCGAGGTCATCCTTTTAAACTACAGAGGAAACCGGCCCGTATCGACGTTCGACGAAGCGCCTTCTCTCAGAGGGTCATTGGAGCGTGGAACAGACTCCCGGAAGATGTGGTCCTCTCAGATACTGTTGACATTTTTAAACACAAACTTGATTCTCATTTGCTGAGAAACTGTGGCAGATATAATGAACAAAGTGTCAGTAGCAGCACCTTGCAGCTGGCTCACACTTATCGCTGAATTTAAGCCAACATTTGTATATATGTATTATGTACTATTGTTACGGTGCACCTATTATGCGATTTTGGTTATGAATAGGGAGGTCAAGGGTGAAAGCCTTCTTCCCTTAATAAAGTGACTTAAAGTGACTTGACTTTACAGAAAATATTAAATAAATAAATAAATAAATTTTATATTTTATTTTAGGCCCGGAGGGCCTCGTCATTGCTAACTTAGTGCTGTGGAAAAATAAATACACAGTTGATAAGTGCTGCCCTCCATGAAACAACCACATAGACAGCGGGAGCGATTAGTAGTGTTGGTAGATGAATTCATATTCACCAACATATCGTCATTTTAAAATCGTAGTCAACGCATCATGAACTAAGAAGGAAGCAGTGAGAAAAAAACTCCTACCATTTAAGCTATGGCGGAGTTCAGCGAAACCCTGCTTAAAAAAACAAAACGAAGGAGAAAAAAACTGCTTCAAAAAAGTTAAGGGGTTTGGTTGAGAGGATTGATTGTACTGCAAATGAGACAGGACTGTTGATGAGAACGAATGAGGGTGGGTAACGCTTCTTGTAATTGGAGAAATCATATAATAGCAGAGGCTGTCTTTCACCATTGTTACACCGCCCGACTGGCTTCATGATCAACCATCAGGAGGCCATCGCGGACAACAGAGTCAGGAAGATGAGGGAACGGCAGAGGTCACCTGATCATCAACGAAACGTCCGAGATCTGACCTTGTAGACTGCGGAGTTTAGCGACGAGCTGGCGAAAATAGCGGAACCGCCACGAGCATGACTAAGGACCATGAAGCCTATCGTCAGGGTTGTAAAACGGAGAATGGAGAAAACGGCAATGATGACTGGACAGAGAAGTGGACGAAACATCGTTGCAAATATCACTCAACGGAGGAAGAAATAGACATGTTTGAAAAAAAATTTGATCTAAACATAACCACCTCAGATACCAGGGGACCCTTTTCAAAGTCCAAAAGTTGTGTGTTTGGGAAGGAGACGGATAACAAGGACTTTATATCTTCCGAAGTTAAGTGTTTACGTAATTTGACTTTAAAAACTGCTAAGGTAGACGACAGCCTAATTTCGAGGGGAATATTATTCCAGAGGAAGGCATATTTGGAGGCAAAGAAGTGAGAATGGTTTGAAGTGGACCTTAAGGGGGTTGCAATTATCCTGGAGGAATTACGGGTGGCATAAGGTCTATCTGCGGGAGTGAGAGCGTTGATTCGTGGAAGGTTAGGGGTAGAGTTAACGCGAAAGAGGAAACAGAGGCCCGCTTCGAGTCTTCTGACCCAAAGAAATGTCATGTTCGCTAACTGACATCTCTCCGTATAAAAAAACGTGGGTCGAGTAGATACCCTCTGTACATTTTCAATCTTACTGCGGTTCAAAGCATTCATTAGACCAAAGAGGGGACAGCAGTATTCTAGGATAGGCAGAACATTCATGCGATAAAGCTTTAACTTTATTTCCAGCAGGAAGAAATTGTGTGATATAAAACCACATATCTGTGCAGCCTTCGCAGACATTCGATCTGCATGAGGCGACAATGCTAGTTTATTTGTGTAACTTAGACCTGAGTGTTTTATAGTGGATCGTTCTAAAAGTGGAGTATTTTGAAAGACTAGGGGACGCGGAAGCTTGGCGGGACCAAAACGCATGAAACTACACTTAAATGGAGAGAATTCCATCTGCCAGGTAGCACTCCAATGTACTTTATCAACGCATATACTTGCCGTGTCCTTAGAAAACGAGTATATGCATTTGAGGTCGTCTGCATAAATGAGATTGTGTGAATTTTTTAGAACAGTCGAAATTTCGTTTATGTATAGAATGAAGAGTAAAGGACCCAAGACAGTGCCTTCAAAAAACGCCACTCGTGATCAGCTGAGAAGTGGAGTAACTATTTCCTACTGGGACCTTCTGGATGCGGTTAGACAAGTAGGGAACGATGAAGTCGAGGAGAGGGGGACGGATGCCAATGGCTTCCAATTTTACTAGAAGCCGTCTGTGCGGTACCTTGTCGAAGGCTTTGCTCAGGTCAAAGAAGATAACAACCACGGATTGCTGCTCATTACGGAGGGAAGTGACATGGTTAAGAAAAGCTAAATGACACGTCTCGCATGATCTTCCGGGTAGAAAACCATGCTGCGAGTCACGTAAAAGCTTATTTATAGGCAAAAATCGAGAATTTGATTAAAAATTATCTTCTCCAGAAGTTAAGCCAGGGCCGGGGTTTTATGAACACCGCGGTAGTTATTTATGTCTGAACGAGATCCTGATTTAAAGACTGGAAGAATAATTGAGGTCTTTCAAGTGTCAGGAAAGTAACCATTTAGGAGATAGACTGAAAATATATGGCTTAGTAATTTGGGAAAGGTCGACACTCTTTTGATAACTGAATTGGGGATACCATCAGTTCCGGAAGAGTGTGAGTTTTTTAGACAAATTATCTGCTTACGAATTAATTCTATGGATAAATCAATGTGTCCGAGAGTATTTTCTGAGTATGGTTGAAACGACGGGACCGGTTCGGATTCTGTCGTAAAATGCTTTGCAAAGAAAGCATTGAAAAATTTAGCCTTATCAGACTCATCTAGTACAAATGTTTTGTTTTCATTAAGCAATGGGGGTATTTCAATTCCTCGTTTTGCGGAGGCCCTACGACGAAACAGTTGTGCAACCGATTTTGCAGAGTTTGACTCGCTCAGGGCGCAAGATTCCCTGTGCTGGTCACGTGCAAGACGAATCTTTGATGCTAATTCGAAGATCTCTGCGATCCTTAGATGCACAGACAGCGAACTAGTAGATCTATCTTTCAGCTGCCTCCTCAATTTCTTTAGTCTGGGCAAAAGAAAATGAGAGACGGTCGATTCTGGTGTGTAGGGTTTCACAATTTTAGTAGGCACAAATTCCAGAATTTTAGTAGCAACGACCGACAGGAGTTCAGAAAGATATGCAGCGTCGTTAATGGAGTAGAGGCTCTGCCAATCTAATGAGTCAAGAAAATTGTTAATTGAGCTAATATCTGCGAGGTCATACGCATGATAGGTACGACTAGCACTAGCCTTTTCCGTAGAAGGAGGAGGAAGGCAACAGTGAATTAATGTGTGATCACTTTGGAAGATGTCCTGCTTAAAATCAACGAAGAGAGGGGCAATACCATTACTGAAAATCAGATCTAGGATATGATTCTGTCTTGTTGGCGAACTAACCAGTTTAGACCAGTTAGAAAAATTAATGGTATCTAGGAAAGGCTGAAATCTAGGTGGACAATAGTTTGAAAGCCAGTCGATTCAGGAAAATTAAAATATCCAGCAATAATTTTAACTTCAAAAGTGGATTCTGAAATAAACTTGAATATTTCCCACAAATTTGCATCTTCTTCAGATGAAGAGTTAGGAGGATTGTATACACATCCGATAATCGCCTTTTGCCGGGGCCACAGGATAATAGAGGCGAAACAGTAATTTCCAGAGAAGGACGCGCTATTTAGATAAAACGGAAAGTGCCTAAGTGACGTTCTAATATAGAGAAGACAACCACCACCAAGCTTATTAATGCGATCGTGACGATAGAAATCATAATCGTTTATGATAAGGAAGGAGTCAGAAATGATTTGATGGGTCCAAGATTTTGTTATGCATATAACATCAGGCATCATCTCGAAAGCGATAGCTCGAAGTTGAGCCATTTTATTTATAACGGACCTGGCATTAAGCACTATGACATCTAGGGTGTTTCGAGTGACAGGACTATAGCTATCGTTCTTCATAAAAAAGAATTTGAGGGTGGGTAGACAAACTGTAGGCCGTTATTATTTGTGGAATAAGTACTGACGGGTATGGAGCTGTTAGCATACGGGTAGCCGACAATCGATCGCTGATAAGGTCTGAGATATCTAGGGGCCTCGCTTTCTGGCAGGGAAAAATGAGAAGAGGGTAAGCCAAAATAAGCTTCTGGGGCGTTTGGGAGTAATGGGGGGAGGTGAGAAGACATGTAGAAGTTAGCAGGTTTGGGTGGTAGAGGATGGGTAAAGGAACTGATAGGGGGATACGGTGACATAAAATTAGTGTTAGGGCCGCTCGCGTAAGGACTAGTGGTCTTAATCAGTGAATGTCCTGTACGGCAACTCCGATTAGATTTAAAACTATGCCAGTTAGGGTTACTGCCGTGCAAATTAAATTTTTCTTGGTTCGGGCCCGGCGTGTTCAATAACGCATTATACGGAGGAATAATATGACTCCAACGGTCAAAATAGGAGCTAGGTTTTGGTGGGGAAGCGCTCGGCCTAAACGATTTTGACGGTGTTGGCGACATTCTAAATGAACTTGTTGCCGCGTTAGAGGCGGCGGAATTTATCGATCGTTGGACAGAGAATGTGTTTAGACTAGTATTAATCGTAGTAGATGACGGAGCGGCGGGCCTTGACGGTCCCGATATCAAGAGGGATGGGCTAAATGGTGCACTGATGTTTATGGACCTATGACTAGATATTCGGGAGGTAGGGATAGCAGGTGTACTGACGGTTATGGGACTATGAAAAGACACCTGGGAGGCAGGGATAACGGGTGCACTGACGTAAGTGGGTGTATGGCCAGGTATGCGGGGGAGGATTAGCGAGTGCATTTACCCTCTCGGGACTGCGAACAGATTTAGGAATAGTAGGCTGAGAAGTCATTGGTCTATTGGACTGGAGCGCCGTATTTCTTCGCTCCATTGGTGTAAGATCTCGACAGAGGAAACTTTTAGTCATTTCTAAATATCGGGAAATTCGACCTCGTTGAGCATAGATTGAGTCCACCTCGATCGGTGAAAACAATTTAACTAGGATAGGCGGGTTTTCGCTACGCGATTGGAGGCGTTTGGCTTCTGCAATTTTGTAGTTGAAACCACCCGAACATAGAAAATCTTTTGCAATATCCAAAGGGCGTATTAATATGGAGGCATTTTTTTAGTATAAAGTTAAAGCTTTGCTTTTGTCTATCAAAAGCTTCCGTGGTTATAAGATGGACGAGAGAGTCTAACTTTTTAACAATCTTGCGACGGCACATCTGATAACTTGCCATCAAACAGATTGCCTAGCATTGACAAAACAGAACCAAACTTCATCATGAAGTCATTACAGTTCTGTAATGCAGATAAATCAATTTGCTTAGCCTTGACAATGGGCTGCATGTTGATATCAAGGCATTGACTAATAGGCGTGGTCAGGCACCGCTTGGGTCTGGGAGCAGATATCTTACGATGAGCTATAATTTTCGTTTTCATAATTTTGATAAAAATCTGCTTCAAATGTAGGATGATTTATAAAAATTCAGCCTATATGATTTTACCACAGCTGGTTGTTAAAATCTCTTCAAATTGCTTAACAAACTGTATTAGTTATTACGTTCAGAAAAAAAGCAGTTGATATGATTTTCAGATTATGACTTACGACAAATAATCAGAGGGAACTTAACAAATACTGTAGCTATTTTTTAATAAGCACTTTAAATTTATTTGAAAAAGTGTATTCAATATTGGGAAACGACTCAGCCTTTGGAGGTCTCAAGAATATTCTAATCTTGACGATTTCTTTTACTAGGCCGCGAATTTGCTGGTTTGAAGAGGTTGTGTTCGGTTTAAATAGGTTGCGTCTCGGTAGAATTGGTTGGAAAACAAAATCTTCTTAAATTCCGACTTCAAAAGATCGTCCACGCAAGAAAAATAATTCCAGTGGTGAAGAAAAAAATTGTTTACGAACGGTTACAGCCACAATTTCCTAGATCGTAATTGATGGGGGATATTAATGTAGATTTGTCCTAGGAGGAGTGAGGGGAAATTTTGACTGTGATCTTGTAGGGTCTTGTCAATTCAGGCTCTTATCCCACTTAAGATTTTTAAATCAAATTCAGCTTCTTCTACTTTGCCACATTTTCTCCAAAATAGACTTAAGAAATTACAAAAACAACTTAAGGATACGTCTAATAGCTCCTTATCAGTTCACTTAAGAATAGCGCAAATATTTGAAAATATTTGCTCAAGTCTTCCGTCTTCGGTCGTCGGCTAAGCTTCAGAAAGTCATTCCACCCTTACTCAATGGCAACAATCATTTTTTTTACAGAGGATTTGGAGAAAGCAGCATTGCTTAATTCATTTTTCGCCCAGTTCTTTACCATCGAAACTAGCCCCACTCCTGTAATCCCCCTACTGTGTGATTCAAATCTCAGTACCCTTAATTTCTCACCCGCTTGTATTCAAAAAGAAATAAGTCGTCTTAAAAATTCACATTCGGTAGGAACTGATAACATTCCAAACTCACTCATCAAACAATTAAGAGATTTCCCACCCTTACTGAATAAGTTATTTTCGGTGTTTCTTGAGAATGGCTTTTTCCCGGACATCTGGAAAACTTCTATTATAATTCCCGTATTCAAATCTGGTTCCCGATCAGACATTCACAATTATCTCGGTGTTCATAAAACGCCCTCTCTGGCTAAACTCTTTGAAAAACTAATTGCCGGAAAAATTACGGATTTCTGCACAAACAATAACATTCTCAGCTCCTCACAGCATGGCTTTTTACTGGACCGATCTTGTGAAACATGCCACATGTCTTTGCTAAATCTACTTACTTCTCTTCGTAATGATCATGTATCTGTGGTAGTTATCTATTTTGACCTTAGTAAAGCATTTGATAAAGTTCCTCACGGGTGGCTCCTAGCCAAACTAGAGGCTATAAGATTTCGTAGTCCTCTTACTGACTTCATTAGATCTTATCTTTCAAATCGACAACAAAAGGTCTTAGTGGGATCCTCATACTCTACTCCTACGGCAATTTTGAGTGGTGTCCTTTAAGGTACCGTGCTAGGTCCTCTGCTCTTCTTGCTTTGCATAAATGCTATCCCATTGAGTGTTAAACACTCCCAATCTTAGATTTATGCAGATGATCTCAAGTGTGTTTACTCCTTCTCTAAATCTACGGCCGCGAGATGCTTAGAACAAATTCATTCTGATCTTCACGCTCTTTCGACGTGGAGCTCAACATGGCAGATGGAGTTCTCACCTTCTAAGTGCCGATATATGTGCTTTGGGCCTGAAAGGCTGCCACAACCTGTTATTTTTCAAGGTTACCCAATGACTGAATGTTCCAGTATCAAGGACCTAGGATTAAGCTACACCAATAAATTAGACCTTTCTCCTCACGCCGATAGAATTACAGCCAAAGCCGCACAGATTTGCGGCTTTATCTCTTATAATTTCTATCTTCCTGAAATGAAATTAAGACTTTATCGTATGTTCGTTCTCCCCATCTTAGAATACTGTTGCCCCTTTTTCGGTCTCAAGAATGAAGGTAGCCGTTCAAAAATTGAACAAATTCAAAAAAATTTCACACGAAAACTGCTGTATCCGACAGCTTCTAATACTTGCTACTCAAATAAGTGTTAATTAACGAAACAAAGGTTCCTTTGGGTCAGGAGATTGGAAGCAGGCTTTTGTCTCCTTTTTTGGCGTAATAATAGCACAAATTTACCCAGGACTTCTGTCATTACCCCCGTCAGCCGTCCCTACAACCTAAGAAACTTGGAACTTGTTATACCCCCTCCTGCATCTTCCTCATGCAAACGCTTTTTGTTTTTTGCTTCCAGATATAGCTTTCTTTGGAATAACTTGCCAATCGAAATTAGGTCGTTAACTAGACTGTCTGCTTTCAAACGGAGACTGCGCATTTATCTTAACACTGATTATATTAACCTTCTATTCTCCTCATCTTTTCCGAGCAGCTTTCTCCATGACTCCGAGAAAGGACCATCGGGAATTTAGGTGATCCACTTGAAACTATTCTCTCGGCCTCGTGTCCCCCGAGAACCTAGATGTTTCCATTAACCACCGCTGAAGCAAACGAAGCCACACGGAAGTACTCAGTCTAAAATGCTGCAGTTTCGTTGACTACTCACCTTTATCAGACCGCCCACACATATTTCTGCTCTACGACTGTGTTCCTACTACTATCTTCCTCAGCAGTTTTTTCTCTAACACACTTTTTGAGCATGGAGGCCCGTTGAACACTGTCTGCATTTTCACTGTAAGAGTTTTTTAAAATGCCATAAGTTTTCGTTTTTAGTTCAAAATTAGCTGCAAAACATTGCTAAATTTTGCCCCAAAAGTACAATTTCTGCTGACATTATTACGACTTTCTACGTATGCTTGCATATATTGTCATATTCTTGTTTGAATTTTTATTTTTTTCGAAATAAACTTTGTACAGATAGTGCCGTACCGGCGCTGAAAAATAAAAATTCCAAATATGTGGGTTTATATCGCATAATTTTTTCTTTCCAGAAATTAAGTTAAAACTATGCCGCATGTTTGTTCTCCCTATATTAGAATACTGCTGTCCGCTTTTTGATCTCATGACCCAGAATGACCGTAGTAAGATTGAAAGGTTCAGCGAGTTTTCACTCGTAAAATATTTTCTGTTTCTGGGTCTGGTATGTGTTATGCAGATAGATGTCACTTAGCAAACATTAAATTTCTTTGGGTAAGAGGACTCGAAGCTGGTATATGCTTTCTGTTTCGCGTTAGCAATAGTCCTGATCTCCCACAAATTAACGCTCTCCTTCTGGTAGACCGACCTTACGCCACTCGTAACTCTTCCATGATAATTTTACCACCTCGTAGCTCCACATCTAACCGTTCTCGCTTTTAACCTCCATATATGCTTTCATTTGGAACAACCTTCCACTCGATATTAGGCTGTCTTCTACACTATCGATGTTTAAAGGCAAATAACATAAGCGTTTAAATTTAGAGAAAATAACGTGGTTATTGTCTGTTTCGTTTCCAAACACGCACGTTGTAGATTTTTAAAAGGGTCCTCCTGGCATTTGAAGCAAAGTCAAGCATCACATCCAAGGGCTGCGAACTTTTCTCCGTGTTTGCAACCTTCGCTGTGGTTTACGAGGTCGCTATTAATGGTTATCGCCAACTTTTCAATGGGCTCTGGAGTCACGTGGGTCGCATCTCGTTGATGTTGCCTTCACTTCTACTGTCTTCTCCTGTTGTCTCGGATGACCCCTTCTTAACTCATTGATATATTATTTTTTCCCATGACCATAAACGTCCCGAACCCTCAACATCAGGTCCCAATCTAACCACATCAAACCCTGTTACCTATTAAGGCAGTTTTTCTCCTATAGTTTTTTGGAAATCGGTGTCCCGCTGAACTCATCCACCGGTTTAGGAGTTTTATACTGCCGATGACAATTATTTTATAAGAGTCCACAGTGTATCATTTTTTTTCACGTTAGCACTAAGTTTGTAACGACAGGGACCCTTGGGCCTTAAATATATAAATCTACAAATTATTATAAGAAAGGCTAAAATCTAGGTTGACAACAATTTAAAAGCCAGTGGATTTCAGGAAAATTAAAATCTTCAGCAATAGTTTTAACTTCAAAAGTGGATTCTGAAATAAATTTGAATATCTCACACATATTTGCATCTTCTTCGGATGAAGAGTTAGGAGGATTATATACACATCCGATAATTGCCTTTTGCCGGGGTGACAGGATAATGGAAGCGAAACAGTAATTTCCAGAGAAGGACATGCTTTTTAAAGAAAACGGAAAGGGCCTAAACGACATTCTAATATAGAGAAGACAACCACCACCACTCTTATTTATGCGATCATCACGATAGAGATCATACTCGGGTATGATAAGGAAGGAGTCAGAAATGATCCGATGGGTCCAAGATTCTGTTATGCATAAAACATCGGGAATTATCTCAAAAGCGAAAGCTCGAAGTTTAGCTATTTTATTTATAACGGACCTGGCATTAAGCACTTTGACATCTATTGTGTTTCGAGTGGCAGAACTATGGATATCGTTATTTTATAAAAAAAGAATTTGGAGGTGGATAAGCAAACTGTAGGCCATTGTTATTCAGGGAATAAGTACTGACGGGTATGGAGCTATTTGTATATGGGTAGCCAATAATGAATGGCTGGTAAGTTCTGATATATCTAGGGACCTCACTTTCTGGCATGGGAAAATGAGGAGAGGATAGACCAACATAAGCTTCTGGGCCATTCAGGAGGAATAAAGGCAGGCTAGAAGGCATGTAGAAGTTTGCGGGTTTGGGTGGATAAGGGTGAGTAAAGGAACTGAGAAAAGGAAAACAGTGATATAAAATTAGTGTTGTGGCCGTTCGCGTAAGGACTAGTGGTCCTAATCAGTTAATCTCCTGTACGGCAACTCCAATTAGATTTAGAATTATACCAATTTGGGTGACTGCCGTGCAAATCAAATTTTTCGTGGTTCAGACCCGACGTGTTCGATAACGCAGTATACGGGGGAATAATATGACTCGCACGGTCAAGGGAGGAGCTAGGTTGTGGTGGGGAAGCGGTCGGCCTAAACGCTTTCGACGGTATTGGCGACAATATTGATGAGCTTGTTGCAGCGTTAAAGGCAACGGAATTGATTGATCGTTGGACAGCGAATGTATTAAGACTAGTTGTAATCGCAGTAGATGGTGGAGCGGCGGGGCTTGCAGGTCCCGACATCGAGAGGGACGGGCTAACTGGTGCACTGATGTTTATGGGCCTATGACTAGACATTCGGGAGGCAGGGATAGCAGGTGTACTGATGGTCACGGGACTATGACAACACATCCGGGGGCAGGGATAACGGGTGCATTACCAGATATCCGTGGTGGAGGATTAGCGTGTACATTGACCCTATCGGAACTACGACCAAACTTATGAACAGTAGGCGGAGAAGTCATTGGTCTATTTGACTGGAGTGCCATATTTCTTCGCTCCATTGGTGTTAGATCTCGGGAGAGGAAACTTTTTGTCATTTCCAAATATCGAGAAATGCGACCTCGTTGTGCAAAGATTGAGTTCACCTCGATCGGTGAAAATAATTTAGCTAGTATGTGCGGATTATTGCTACACGATTGGAGGCGCTTTGCATCCGCAATTTTGCAGCTGAACCCGCCCGAGCATAGAAAATATCTTGCAATATCGAAAGGGCGACTAAGTATGGAGGGGTTTTTTAAGTATTAAGTTAAAATTACGCTTTTGTCTATCAAAAGCTTCCGTGGTTATTAGATGGACGAGGGAGTCTAGCTTTTTGCAGTCTTGGGAATGTTCATAGGATAACTGACCTTCAAAGAGTTTCCCTTGTATTGGCAAAACAGATGCAAACTTCAGCATGAAGTTATTACAGTTCTGTAGTGCAGATAAATCAATTTGCTCAGCCTTGACAATCGGCTGCATGTTGATATCAAGGCATTGGGTAGTAGGTGTGGTCAGGGACCGCTTGTGTCTGAGCGAACTAAAAGTCTTAAATGTTTAAGGGAGGCAACTCATAAAGATGAAGCCTGCCTATCATATTTTACCCTTCTTAACAAATTTATGAAAATTGAGGAAGTGGTTAATAGTCTTAGAGTGGAGCTGGAAGAGCTGAATAAATTTTCTCGATTTCACCCTCACGATGAACCACTGGCGATGCACGAGTTTAAGGGAGGGGACCTAACGTACGCAGCAGCGGCATCTCTCGCCGAAGCGTCTACGAACAAAAATGATCAGGCAAGTAACATAAATGGTCAAGTTGTCCTCGACGAGGAGCACCGTGATCAAGACTCTACAGAAACATCTCTAACGATCTGCGGGACTAATACTCTGCGCCCAATCTCAGCACATGAGGAGCTTTCCGTATTAAAAACCCCGCTAATTATAGGCTCATTTTCCGGACCGAAAGTGCAAAATGTACCCAGCATATCAACCACTCCTAGTGGGTATGCTAAGGCTGCATACAAATCACAGAAAGAAATCACAAATGTAGAAGGGGGCAGCAGGAAGCCAGACCTGATCGGTGCCATCCCAGACTCCAAAAGAAGCCCATCTCTGGTGATGGTAGTGGAAACGCAAAGTCAAAAACTATTCCTAACAACATCTCGGGGTCTTCTGATAGCAGTAAGACTGGAAATATATCACGGGTTTCCCTTGACCGACAAAACTGCATAGTTGTTCAAGACGAGTCAAACGGAATTACAGGTAAGGTATTACAGAAGTCGTCCATAAATCGGTAAAACAACATTATCATACAAGATGCTCCTGAGTCCACGTTTGACAGTACAACGGAACGAGTTGCACACGACTATGATCGAATACACGAATACGTCAGCGCTGTCCTAAAGAATGGGGAAACCTATACCGTAAATAAAGCCTTCCGTCTGGGTAAAGCAGACATAGGCCGCGACCTACAAACAAACCCAAGGCCTTTTAAAGTTATATTCGATAACGAAGGCTAGGCATCAAAACTGCTAAAAGAAAAAACGGCTAAGCAAGTGTTTTTTTTCAGCCAGAATACGAGCCAAGGGAGCGGATAAAAATGAGGCAACTAAGGATAGAATTGAGAGAGAGGACCAAAAGCGGGGCAAAGGGCCTGAAAATAAAAGATGGGCAAATAATACAAGTCAAGGAGCCCTTCCTCTGGCCAAAACCTGTCACGATGAGGGTTGGGCCTCACGGAGTAAACTATCACTAAAGATCATAACCGCAAATGTACGAAGCTTGTTTAACAAGCTGGACGAACTAAAAAACTTGGTCGAGGAGGTGAAACCAGACATCATGGCTTTAACTGAAACCTGGCTTTCAAAAGATATCGCTGATTCTGAATTATAACTTTGAGGATATCAGCTTTTCAGGAAAGACAGAACAACTAGGGGAGGTGGGCTTATAGTCTATGTCACTTGCAAGCTGACAGCCAAGGCTGAAGTACCGGTCCCAGCACGAGATGTGGAAATGCTAAATATTACTATATCTGCTAAGTACGCCAGGCCACTGACGCTTTCGGTGAAATACCGCCCGCCAAACCATTCTCATGACCAAGACACTATCCTCATAGCAGAATTGTATAGGGTTAGCGAGAAAAAAGAAATCCTCATCGTTGGGGACTTTAACGTTCCTGGTGTTGACTGGCAGACATGGACTGCACAGGGTCTTGAAGACAACTTCAATCACACATTACTACAATGGGCTACAGCCAAACTGCTCTGCCAAACCGTCGCGTTTGGAACGCGGGCTAGGGAAGGACAACAGTCGAACTGTCTCGACCTTATCTTTACCCGAGAGGAGGAAACTCTGATTGATCTGCAGGATCGACCACCATTAGGGTCAAGTGACCATATTATGCTGTATTTCGAGTATTCGCTGTTCTCCAAACCCTACTCCTCCGACATATGGGAAAGCAACATTTGGAATGGCGACTTCCCACTTATGAGAAGAGAAATGTCAGAGGTATCATGGGAATCAGATGTCCAAGGTGGAGCAAATGAACAGTGGATGACCTTTAGCTCGACGTTGAAAAGGACTCTCTGTCTCAACTGTCCCTTCAGAAGAAAGACAAGTACGAATCGCTCGAAGTGGATGAACTCAAACTTGCAGGCCGCTTTCAAAAAAAGAAACCGCTTCTGGGGGCGCTACAGATTAACCAGCTCCGATAAACACTTACGGGAGTATAAGCAACAACGTAACATTTGTAAAAGAGAAGCTACTAAACTGCACAAGAAATACGAGTTGAACATATTACACAAGTCGCTGGAACACCCCAAGATCTTGTACGGTTACATACGAAGCACGAAAAGATCTCAGGAACTGATCCCTGCCCTTAGATCAGCCGATGGACAAATGGTGACCGAAGACCAGATGAAAGCCTCCCTCCTCTCCGATTTCTTTGAATCCGTCTACACCCGAGAACCTTAAACTTTTGCTGACGGTCCGTTCGCTCATCGACCGATAACTGCACCCTGACCTTCCTCCTCATTGCTCAAAAAAGAGGACCTAGAGTTTTCACACAACACTGTCAGGGCCAAATTACTCCAACTTAAGCCTGCCAAATCACCTGGGTCGGACAAAATTCCTGCACTAGCACTAAGAGAATTAGCTAACGAACTATGCAAACCCCTGGCTGCCATCTTCTAGAAATCTTTTGACGAAGGTGAACTCCCAGAAGAATGGAAGTGGGCAAACGTCTACCCGATCTATAAGGGAGGTTCGCGACTTGATTGCGCAAATTACCGTCCTGTCAGTCTAACTTGCATCGCGGGCAAAGTAATGGAGCGCATTATTAAGAAGCATTTAATGTATTTCCTCGAAAGCAACAAAATACTATGTGATGGACAGCACGGCTTTCGCCCGGGACGCTCTTGCCTCACGAGTGCTCTTTACTCACAGGAAAAGTGGACAAAGGCCGCAAATAAAAGCTATCAAATTGATGTCATATTTTTCGACTTCAAAAAAGCCTTCGATAGTGTACCACACAGGCTTCTTCTACAGAAGATTTGGGACGTGGGAATCCAAGGAAAAATGTATAAATGGATCAGTAGGTTCTTGTTCCTCAGAGAACAGAGGGTCGTTGTCTGAAACTCAACCTGAGAATGGACAAAGGTCGAGAATGGTTTTCCACAAGGCTCAGTTTTGGGTCCGCTGCTCTTCCTGATTTACGTAAACGACTGTCTCAATGAGCTTGATTGCGCAGCTTACATGTTTGCGGATGACATAAAAATATGGGCTGAAATAAGGTGCGCCGACGACGAAAGAAACTACAGTCGAACATCGATAAACTGGTTATCTGGTAGTCCACGTGGCTTCTTAACTTTAATGTATCCAAGTGTCTTGTTGTACAAATAAGCCCGGAGCGAAAAGTGCCTCCGAAACACAGTTATTTCATCAATGATACTGCATTAAAAGAAGTTGAGACGCACAAAGATCTGGGTATATGGACAACCGCGAACTTGACGCAAACAGACCACTGTAAAAAGTCCGTCGAGAAGGCAACTAGTTCCCTGCACTGGATTAGACGAGCGTTCAAAATCTTTCCACCTGAACTCTTCGGAAAAATATTTGGCACCTTTATGAGACCACATCTTGAATACGGAATGCCAGTTTGGACACCGCGGTTGAAGAAAGATGTGGAGCTTCTTGAACAAGTGCAACGCAGGGTGACAAAGATGGTCGACGGTCTCAGGGACTTACCATATCAGGAGAGATTGATCAAACTTGACCTTTTTCCTTTGTCTTGCAGGAACGTCCAGTGCAGCCTGCTCTGGACATTCCGGATAATCCGGGGCCACAATTCCTTCCTAAAATTGGAGGATTTCTTCCAATTAGCCACCACTACTCAACTGCGTGGCCATCCTTACAAGGTCACAAACTAACGCGTCCAATTAGACCTCCGAAAATATTTCTTCAGTCAACGCGTGGTCCGGCCTTGGAACTTGCTACCGAGCGAGACGGTTGTCGCTGACACAATTGCGGAATTTAAAAGAAGACTTGATGTGATTTTATTTGACAAAAGACGACTTTTACAACACGATTTCCTACTGCCAGCACTGTGAACAATTTTTCTGGCTTGAGACCGTTATCATTCTTTTCCGTGAAAATTCACTCGAAATTCCGTTATGATATCATATGTGCTCCACCCGACTGCACATTAACTGTAAGAATAACCTGTTTGCGTTACATTAATAGGGTCCTCAAGGGCATTTCTTGCCTGTTACCCTTAAAATATACATATATACATATCCTACGATGAGCTGTTATTTTTGTTCTCATAATTTTATGGAAATATGATTTAAGTGTGAAGAGGGCTAGAAAAACTAAGCCACAGGTAGTTGTTAAAAGCCCTTAAATTTTTTTAATTAAACTGTATTAATTATAACGTTTAGAAAAAACCAGTTTATTTATGACTAACGACACAAAATCAGAGCTAACTTAAGAAATACTGTCGCTATTTGTAAATAAGCACTTTAAATTTATTTGCAAAAATGTATTCGTTGATTTTAAGCAGGGCATCTTCCAAAGTGATCACATATTAATTTAATGTTGCCTTCCACTTCCTTCTAAGGAAAAGGCTAGTGCTAGAACGTGTATATAATGCTCATAACTCTTCATCTGAAAAAGATGCAAATTTGTGTTAAATATTCAAGTTTATTTCAAAATCCTCTTTTGAAGTTAAAATTATTGCTGGAGATTTTAATTTTCCTATAATCGACTAGATTTCAAACTATTGTCCACCTAGATTTCAGCCTCTACTAGATACCATTAATCTTTCTAACTGGTCTCAACTGGTTAGTTCCTCAACAAGACAGCATCATATCCTAGATCTGATTTTCACTAATGTCATTGCCCCTCTCTTCGTTGATTTTAAGCAGGACATCTTCCAAAGTGATCACACATTAATTCACTGTTGCCTTCCGCTTCCTTCAACGGAAAAGGCTAGTGCTAGTCGTACCTTTCATGCGTATGACCTCGCAGATATTAGCTTAATCAACAATTTTCTCTACTCCATTAACGACGCTGCATATCTTTCCGAACTCATGTCAGTCGTTTCTAATAAATTGCTGAAATTTTTGCCCACTAAAATTGTGAAACCCTACACACCAGAATTGACCATCCCTCATTTTCTTTTGCACAGACTAAAGAATTTGAGGAGGCAGCTGAAAGATCGGTCTACTAGTTCGTTGTCTGTGCATCTAAGGATCGCAGAGATCTTCAAATTAGCGTCAAAGATTCTTCTTGCGCGTGACGAGCACAGGAAATCTTGCGCCCTGA
This sequence comes from Ligula intestinalis, assembly GCA_036362985.1. NCBI lineage: Eukaryota > Metazoa > Platyhelminthes > Cestoda > Diphyllobothriidea > Diphyllobothriidae > Ligula > Ligula intestinalis. The sequence continues at coordinate 1,252,952 of JAYGXS010000003.1, read as the reverse complement.
GTGAGTTAACCTCTGCGAAATCGGTTGCACAACTGTTTCTTCGTAGGTCCTCCGCAAAACGAGGAATTGAAATATCCCCATTGCTGAATGAAAATAAAACATTTGTACTAGATGAGTCTGATAAGGCTAAATTATTCAATTCTTCCTTTGCGAGGCATTTTACGACAGAATCAAAAACCGGTCCCGTCGTTTCAACCATATTCAGACAGTACCCTCGGGAACATTGATTTCTCCATATAATTAATTCGTAAGCATATAAGTTGTCTAAAGTACTTGCACTCTTCGGGGTCTGATGGTATCCCCAATTCAGTTTTCAAAATAGTGTCGACCTTCCCAAATTACTTAGCCATATATTTTCAGTCTATCTCTCAAACGGTTTGTTTCCTGACAATTGGAAGACAGCAATTATTCATCCAGTAATTAAATCAGGATCTCGTTCGGACAAAAATAACAACCGCAGTGTTCATAAAACCCCGGCACTAGTCAAACTTCTGAAAAAGATAATTTGTAATCAAATTCTCGATTTTTTCCTAAAAAATAAGCTTTAAGGCGACACGCAGCATGGTTTTCTACCCGGAAGATCATGCGAGACGTGTCACTTAGCTTTTCTTAACCACGTCACTTTCCTCCGTAACGAGTGGCAATCCGTGGTTGTTATCTACTTTGACCTGAGCAAAGCCTTCGACAAGGTACCGCACAGACGGCTTCTGGTAAAATTGGAAGCGATTGGCATCCATCCCCCTCTCCTCGACTACATCGGCTTATACTTGTCTTACTGCAGCCAGAAGGTCCTAGTAGGTGAAAGTTACTCCACTGCTCAGCTAATCACGCATTGCATTTTTCAAGGCACTGTCTTGGGTCCTTTACTCTTCATTCTATACATAACTGAAATTTCGACTGTTCTGAAAAATTCACACAATCTCATTTATGCAGACGACCTCAAATGCATATACTCATTTTCTAAGGACACGGCAAGTGTGTGCGTTGATAAAGTAAATGCGGACCTACTTACACTTTCACGTTGGAGTGCTACCTGGCAGATGGAGTTCTCTTCATCCAAGTGTAGTTTCATGTGTTTCGGTTCCACCAAGCTTCCTCGTTTACTAGTCTTTCAAAATACTCCACTTTTAGAACGATCCACTATGAAAGACTTAGGTCTAAGCTGCACAAATAAACTAGCACGGTTGCCTCATGCGGATCGAATATCTGCGAAGGCTGCACAGACATGGGGTTTTATATAACATAATTTCTCTCAGCTGGAAATAAAGTTAAAGTTTTATCGCATTATGTTCTACCCATCCTAGAATATTGCTGTCGCCTCTTTGGTCTTATGAATGCTTCTGACCGCGGTAAGATTGAAAATGTACACAGGGTATTTGCTCGCAAAATATTCGCTCTTCCTCGACCCACGCTGTCTTATACGGAGAGATGTCAGTTAGCGAACATGACATTTCTTGAGTCAGAAGACTCGAAGTGGGCCTCTGTTTCCTCTTTCGCGTTAACTCTACCCATAACCTTCCACGAATCAACGCCCTCATTCCCGCAGATAGACCTTATGCCACTCGTTATTCCACCAGGATAATTGCAAACCCCTTTAGCTCCACTTCGAACCATTCTCACTTCTTCGCCTCCAAATATGCCTTTCTCTGGAGTAATATTTCTCTCGAAATTAGGCTGTCTTCTAAATTAGCAGTTTTTAAAGTCAAATTACGTAAACACTTAACTTCGGAAGATATAAAGTCCTTGTTATCCATCTCTTTCCCAAACACACAACTTTTGGACTTTGAAAAGGGTCCCTTTGGTATCTGAGGTGGTTATGTTGATATCAATTTTTTCCATACATGTGTATTTATTCCTCCTTTGAGTGATATTTGCAGCGATGTTTCGTCCACTTCTCTGTCCAGTCATCATTTCCAATTTCTTCATTCACCGTTTTACAACCCTGACGATAGGCTTTATGGTCTTTAGTCATGCTCACGGTGGTTCTGCTATTTTCGCCAGCTCGTCGCTGGACTCCGCAGTCTACAAGGTCACATCTTCGGCGTTTTGTTAATGATCAGGTGACCTCTGCCGTTCACTCTCTTGTCGACCTTGTTGACCGCGATGGCCTCCTCCGGTCTCACCTTCCTGATGGTTGATCATGAAGCCAGTCGGGCGGTGTTACAGTGGTGAACGGCAGCCTCTGCTGTTTTAAGATTTCTCCAATTACAAGAAGCGTTTCCAACCCACATACATTCTCCATAGCAGTCCTGTCTCATTTGCATTACAATCAATCCTCTCAACCAACCCCCTTCCTCCTTAGTTCACCATGCGTTTCAGAGAGTGTTGACTACTATTTAAAAACGATGATATGTTGGTGAAAATGAATTTATCTACCAACATCACCAAACGCTCCCGCTGCCTATGTGGTTGTTTCACGGAGAGCAGCATTTATCACCTTTGTATTTATCTTTCCACAGCACTATGTTTACAATGACTAGGCCCTCCGGGCCTAAAATATAGAATTTATTTATTTAATATTGGGAAATAACTCAGCCTTTGAAGATTTCGAGAATATTCGGATCTTGACAATGTCTTTTACTGTGGCTCGATTTTGCTGCGAATCTGTTGGTTTGAAGAAAATGTGTTTCAGTAGAAATTGGTTGGAAAACAAAAGCTTATTAAATTCTGGCTTCAAACGATTTTGCACGCGAGAAAAATAATTCCGGTGACGCAGAAAGAAATTCTACACGCATGGTTTCAGCCACAATTTCCTAGGCCGAAAATGATGGAGGATATCGATACAAAACTCTCCTAGGAGGAGCGTGGGAAATATTGACTGTGATATTGTAGGGTAGCACTCTTAACGCTTCCCAGCATTCGCATATTATTCTATAAGATCTGTCCACACATTTAACATAGACTAGTTGAAAATTCTCACGGTACTTCTAAACACCGGGAGCCGCTAGCTGCTTGAACCAGGATTAAACATTCTTTAATGTAGTTACAAGCGTTGTTAAATACCCCCTACATGTTCAGTGTCTGAATTAGGCTTTCCAAGGACATTCACTAGACAGGGACAGGGGTAACATTGTTGTTCCTAGTGCCATTGCCAGAAGGCTAATTGCATAGTAAATAAAATACAAAAGCTTTAAAAGGTTAAAATTTTGCAACTTGTTGTTCTCACCGTCATCAGCGCCAGTACTGGATTATTTTGCCTCCATTTACATAAGCCTTCATACTTGCAAATGACAACATCCACCCACGCGCATTATTCAACCTCCGACTTACAAGGCCAAGATGCAGATCTATATTGATCCCTTCATTTAATGGTTGTAACCGTCCAGATTTCGCTTTTGGGTGAATAATAAAAACGTCTGATATTTCTGCTGGCCTGTAATGATGAGGCCCTCCGAGTCTAAAATATCTTTATTTCTTTAAATCTGTGTCAAACTGCTTATTGGTTTTCGTGTATTCTATATTGCCTCAGTAAAGCGATGTTCACATAAATGATATCCTGTGTTCTGATTTAGAATGTATTACAGTATATATCATCATAGATCTGCATAAGTTTAGTGACTGTGCATTTAGTAATAAATGTACCAAGACTAACAGTCCAAGACCAAGGGTAAGCCGGAAGTTGTTATACCTATCACATATCTTATCAATTTCATCTTCTCTGGTCACAGTTTCGATCAAGAAATCGCCATGTTTGGCAAATAAGGCCATTTTTGATTGTTCTTTGGTTATATGGTTTTTTGGCTTAGACTCATGTTCAAGTTGTCACAGCGCTTATTATTATGCAGTTTTTCGAGTATTCGCGGTTCCCCAAACCCTATTTCTCCGACACATGGGAAAAACATTTGGAAGGGCGACTACCCACTTATGAGAAGACAAATTTCAGAGGTTTCATGGGAAACAGATCTCCAAGGTAAGGCAAATGATCAGTGGATGACCTTCAGCTCGAAATTGAAAAGGATTGTTTGTCGCAACTCTCCCTACAGAAGAAAGACAAGTACAAATCGCCCGAAGTGGATAAACGCAAACTTGCAAGCCACTTTCAAAAAAAGAAACCACTTCTGGGGGTGCTACAGATTAACCAGCTCCGATAAACACTCACGGGAGTATAAGCAACAACGTTACAATTGTAAAAGCGAAGCTACTAAACTGCGCCAGCAATACGAGTTGAACATATTGCACAAGTCGTTTGAACACCCCAAGATACTGTACGGCTACATACGAAGCACGAAGAGATCTCAGGAACTGATCCCTGCCCTAAGATCAGCCGATGGACAACTGGTGATCGAAGACCAGATGAAAGCCTTCCTCCTCTCCGATTTCTTTGAATCCATCTACAGACAAGAACCTACAACTTTTGCTGACGGTACGTCCGCTCATCGACCGATAACTGCACCCTTACCCTCGTACTCATTGCCCAAAAAAGAGGACCTAGAGTTTTCACACAACACTTTCAGGGCCAAATAAATCTAACTTAAGCTTGCCAAATCACCTGGGCCGGAAAAAATTCCTGCATTAGCACTAACAGAATAAGCTTATAGTAATATGTTAATTATGCCAGTTTACAGGCAATTGTATTGAGTTGGTAATGCACCTCATGGGGCACTTCCAAAACCTTGAAGACCGAAAAAAAACCTAAAACAAACTCCCTATGTTGCAGCCAGTATTGGTTTTGTTTCAGGTTTTGTGTTTTTTGAATACTGGGTGGGATAGGTAGTTTGTTTCAAGTGAAAAAAACCTGACTTCAAAGGTATGATACAAACGGAATATATGTACAGTTGTAAGCTGATTCGACATATCAGCAAGAGAAATGTTGCATATCATTTAGGGACATAATATCGAGACGGAGAGGGTTGACACAAGAACACAGTGTTCTCAGTCTTCCTTCAATGGTTGTCGGCAAAAGTTGCGCGCTGCTTGCTGAAGGGTTAGCAGACTGCGGGCTGCTACTTCAGCAGCATTATCTTCAGCATGAAGCCTGGCGGTGTTCAAAGTCCACGAACGCCATCAAAGTGAAAGATAGGTTCCACCGAGTCAGCACCCAAAATTCGTGAAAATTGTCCTAAATGTAGATAACTAGTTATAGCTCTCTTAAATATAGGGTATCTTTGCTGGGTTTTAATACTTTTGGGCAACTTATTCCAGATTGATATGGCGTTTACTGAAAAGAATTGCCGGTACTTAACTATACGTGCCATAGGAAAGAAATAAAAATACGTCTCGATCACTGACGCGTCAAGAGTTCTCAAGCTGCCTTATTGTACTGAGGGGATTCAAGGTTTGACCATTCAAAAGTTAAAACAGTAAAAATAGACCCTTCTGCAATTTATGAAGCCACAGGGGATCCAGCTTTATAAGTTTGCACTTTTGTTGGTAGGCTAAGTTACGGTGTTCTGTAGTGAAAATTTCTAGTGAAGAAGCGCTGCACCGATTCTATTTTCTTCCGTTCACTAGTGCGCAGGAGACTGAATAGGGGTGAGCAGTATTCAAGACTAGGTCTCACGTACATATTTTAAAGGCTAGTTCTAACCTTTATAATCTTAAATTTTCTAAGGATAAATCCGGTGGTTCGGCGTGCTTTCGAGACTATCAGAGCACAGTGCTCTGACAAATTGAGACTATTAGAATAGCGTATCCTCAAAAACATGATAACTCCTGGGGCATTTAGTTCGTGGCCATCAATGCTCAATTCTGGTTGATGATCGTCGCCAACAACCATAACGGAACATTTGTGCCATAAAAGGGCGAGGCCTTATGTGCAACACCAGTGGGCGAAGGCCTGAAGATCCTTTTTTATCAACTCGAGCACGACGTTGCGATTTTCCGGTTTATATCGATAAGCGACTTTTAAATCATCAGCGTATATGAAGGGTCTGACATAATGAAAACAATCTGAAACGTCGTTAAAAAACAGGCAAAATAGGAGCGGACCCAGTACACTACCCTGTATAACTCCACTCCTCACATGCGTGGGGTTGGAGATAAATTGGAAATTTTTACTCGTTGTGTGCGAGCATCCAAATAGGAAGGCTTGAAGTTCAGAGGCTTGCTACCTATGCCGAAGGAGGCCAGTTTCAGAAGGAGGAGGTTATGATCGACCCGATCAAAGGCCTTAGTTAAATCAAAATCGACGTTATAAATGTCAAATCCGCTGTTTCTAGATTGCAGCACATAATCAAGATCTTCGAGGCTGCGGTGAGTGTATTTATTGGCCTAAAGTTGTCTAATGACGTCGATCGGCCAAGCTTGTGAATAGGCATTATGTGCAATTCCTTCCACAACGAAGGAAAGGTTTTGCTCTCAAGAGCAAGATTAAATGCGTTACAAAGAATAAACGGAAAGATATCATTCGCTTAAACTTTTAGAAGGCCAACTGGGACGCCATCTGGTCCTGGGCTATAAGATTGACGATACTGACGAATGGCTACAGTCACGTCTCAGAGGGTACAACTTATAGTTTCGAGGACGGCAACCGTCCAAGCCCGGAAAGCCGGAGGTGCAGCGAACGAGCTTTAACTAAACGTTTTGGATAAGAACGCATTGAAGCTAGCGACGGTCAACACAGCGTCAGCTATGAGGTTACCTAAGGCGGCTTGAAGTATGGGGTGTTGCGTTTTCCTCTGCGCTTTTACTGTACGCGAAAAGAGTTTCGCAAAATTTAGAAAAGGATTTTCAGCGAAGTGGGCCTCATCGGCTATCTGTTTTTCTTCGGAGAGCTTTTTAGCCTGCTCAAAGATCAGTGTGATCAAGGGCAAAACGGAAGTGTCTTTTAATTGATGCAAACGACGAGAGAGTTTACGCAGCCTACGACGGAAATACGGAGGAAGGTACACTTCATCCTTGACATGTTTTACTTTCTTACGGGGGACTAAGTGGAGGATGAGTGGATCCAGCACTTTGTACAGTGCATCGGTTCATACATTTACATATAAACATTAGAAAAATTCAGACCAGTCGAGAGCGTTTAGATGTGCCACTAGGTCCGCCGTTTTTGCTGATCGTAAGTCATGATAAAAACTATACTTTTGGGAAAATGTTTTATCCGCCTCCAGTTCTAGTTCACTAACAACTGTGAGATGGTCTGAATTCCCAAGTGCGTTTTAGGATGACACTGAAAGTAGTTCGCATTCCCTTAAAAAAATTAGGTTGAGTATGTTTGCTCCTCTAGTGCGAAAATCGACTACCTGCCGATATCTACTGCCTCAAGTAAGTTCTCGAACTTTAAAGGACTAAATGGTGGAAAATATTGCACGAACCATTGCACGACCTGTGCAAATTCCTGGCTGCCATCTTTCAGAGATCTTTTGGAGAAGGCGAACTTTCAGAAGAATGGAGGTGAGCAAACGTCATTCCGATCTATAAGGGTGGTTCGCGACTTGATTGCGCAAATTACCGTCCTGTCAGTCTAACTTGCATCGCGTGCAAAGTAATGGAGCGCATTATTAAGAATCATTTAATGTATTTCCTCGAAAGTAGCAAAATAACATGTGATGGACAGCACGGCTTTCGCCCAAGACGCTCTTGCCTCATGAGTGCTCTTTACTCACAGGAGAAGTGGACAAAGGCCGCAGATAAAAGCTATCCAATTGATGTCATATTTTTCGACTTCAAAAAGGCCTTCGATAGTGTACCACACAGGCTTCTTCTACAGAAGATTTGGGACGTGGGAATCCAAGGAAAAATGTATAAATTGATCAGTAGGTTCTTGTTCCTCAGAGAACAGAGGGTCGTTGTCTGAAACTCAACCTGAGAATGGACAAAGGTCGAGAATGGTTTTCCTCAAGGCTCAGTTTTGGGTCCGCTGATATTCCTGATTTATGTAAACGAGTGCCTAAATGAGCTTGATTGCGCAGCTGTCATGTTTGCTGATGACAAAAAAATATGGGCTGAAGTTAGCTGCGCCGACGACGCAAAGAGATAACAGACGAACATCGATAAATTATTTATCTGCTCATCAACGTGGCTTCTTACCTTTAATGTATCCAAGTGTCTTGTTCTACACATAAGCCCGGGGCGAAAAGTGTTGCCGAAAGACAGTTATTTTATCAATGGTTCCGCATTAAAAGAGGTCGATACGCACAAAGATTTGGGTATCTGGACAACCGTGAACTTGATGCGAACAGAGTACTATAAAAAGGCCGTCCAGTAGGCAACAAGTACCTTGCACGGGATCAGACGAGCGCTCAAAATCTTTCCACCTAAACTCCTCGGAAAAATATTTGGCACCTTTGTGAGACCGCATCTTGAATACGGAACGCTAGAGTGGACAACATGTTTGAAGAAAGATATGGACCTTCTTGAACAAGTGCAACGCAGGGCAACAGAGATGGTCGATGGTATCAGGGACTTACCATATCAGGAGAGATTGATCAAACTTGACCTTTTTCCTTTGTCTTACAGGAACGTTCAGTGCAGCCTGCTCTGGACATTCCGGATAATCCGGGGCCACAAATCCGCCCTAAAATTGGAGGATTTCTTCCGATTAGCCACCACTATTCATCTGCATGGCCATCCTTAAAGGGTCACAAACGAACGCACTCGATTAGACCTCCGAAAATATTTCTTCAGTCGACGCGTGGTCCGGCCTTGGAAATTGCTACCGAGCGAGACGGTTGTCGCTGACACAATTGCGGAATTTAAAAGAAGACTTGATGTGATTTTATTTGACAAAAGCCGTCTTGTGCAAGACAATTTCCTACTGCCAGCACTGTGAACAATTTTTGTGGCTCTATTCATTTCGCCGCCAAATCAGCTCAGTCCAGCATGGTTTCTATGAGAAGAGGTCTTGTCTTACAAATCTTATCACAACGCTAGAACACTGGACAAAATCCATGGATGAAGGACACCCAGTAGATGTTATTTATTTTGACTTCACCAAGGCGGTTGATCGAGTTCCACATCAGCGACTCATCCAAATCTGACCGACTTTGGGATAGCATTGAATCTCCTGAACTGGATTAAAGACTTCCTTGGAGACCGTAGTCAAAAAGTTACTGCAAGTGGCTACTGTTCAGAGTGGGCACCTGTCAAAAGTGGAGTTCCATAAGGGTCAGTTCTTGGGCCGCTCCTTTTTCATCATCTACGTGAATGACATCGTGCGAAAAATTAAATCTGACAAAGTACTCTTTGCTGATAATCTCAAACTGCGGAGGGAGATACAAGACGAAAGGGACTTCCAAATATTACAATAGGATAAAGACCGACTGCACTGTTGGAGCGACAGTTGGTGTATGAACTTCAACCCCAAAAAATGTGTTGTTTTGCACATACTATCAGCAAGACGACGCAGAACTGCACTCTCGCGACATTATAATAATTTGTATATTTAAGGCCCAAGGGGCCCTGTCGTTACAAACTTAGTGCTATCGTGAAAATTAAAATAATAATGATAAGCAGTGAACTCTTATAAAATAATTGTCATCGGCAGTAAAAAAACTCCTAGATCGGTGGATGAGTTCAGCGGGCCACCGTGTTCAAAAAAACTTTAGGAGAAAAAACTGCCTTAATAGGTAAAAGGGTTTGATGTGGTTAGTTTGGGACCTGATGTTGAGGGTTCGGGACGTTTATGGTCATGGGAAAAAATAATAGATCGTTGAGTTAGGAAGGGGTCATCCGGAAGGCAGGAGAAGGCAGTAGAAGTCAAGGCAACATCATCGAGTTGCGACCCACCAGATTCCAGAGCCAATCGCGAAGACCACAGTGAAGGTTGCAAAAACGGAGAAGAATTCGCAGTCCTTGGAAGTGATGCTTGACTCAGTTTATGATCGTGATGGGCACCGCTGTATGATATCCAAAAGTCCATCAAATCTACAAGACCATCGTTGGGGATGTCTGTGATGTGACCAAATATAAGGCCCTGATGATGGTTGATGACCAGCGAAACGAGAGCCGTCAAGACTGCGTCCTGATTTCGGGGTACATGAGTGAGAGGAAGGTAGTTTCAAGAAGGGATCCTAAATTCCCGATGGTCCTTTCTCGCGATCGTGAAGAAAGCTGCGCGGAAAAGATGAGGAAAACAAAAGGTTAATAGATTCAGTGTTAAGATAAATGTGCAGTCTTCGCTTGAATGCACATAGACTAGTCAACGCCCGAATTTCAATCGGCAAATTATTCCAAAGATAGCTATACCTAGAAGCAAAAAATAGAGATCACTTAGAAGTGGAGGAAGCAGGAGGAGGTATAATCAACGTTGAATTTCTTAGGTTGTAAGGGCGAGTAACGGGAGTAAGGGCAGAAATCTTGGGGAGATTTGAACTATTATTAAGGCGAAACAGGAGACAAAACCCTGCTTCCAGTCTCCTGACCCAAAGAAATTTCAGTTTCGTTATCTCACATCTTTTTGAGTATGAAATGTCTGAAAATGCCGGATAGAGGACCTTTTTAGTGAATCTTCTTTGGACACTTTCAATTTTTGAACGGCTAGATTCATTCATTAGACCAAAGAATGGACAACAGTATTCGAGAATAGGAAGCACACACATACGATAAAGTCTTAGCTTCATTTCGGGAAGGTAGAAATTATAAGAGATGAAGCCGCATATCTGAGCAGCTTTTGCTGTAATTCTATCAGCGTGAGGTGAAAGGTCTTATTTATTGGTGTAACTTAGACCTAAGTCCTTAATGTTAGAACATTCAGTCATGGGGCAACCTTGAAAAATGATAGGCTGTGGCAGCCTTTCAGGTCCAAAACACATGAACTGGCACTTAGAAGGCGAGAACTCCATCTGCCAAGTGGAGCTCCACGCAGATAGAGCGTCCAAATCCGAATGAATGCGTTCTAGGCATTGCTCAGCTGTAGAATTAGAGAAGGAGTATACACATTTCAAGTCGTCCGCGTATATATTCGATTGAGAGTGTTTAACTATTGTTAAAATATCATTTATATAAAGCAGGAACAAGAGGGGGCCCAGAACGGTACCTTGAAGGACACCGCTTAAAATAGCGGTAGGGGTAGAGTATGAGGACCCCACTAAGACCTGTTGTTTTCGATTAGAAAGATATGATCTAATAAAGTCAATGAGAGGACTACAAAATCCTATAGCCTCTAGTTTGGCTAGTAGTCTCTTATGAGGTACTTTATCAAATGCCTTACTAAGATCAAAATAGATGACCACCACAGATAAATGATCAATACGAAGAGAAGTGAGGAGATTAAGAAAAGACATATGGCATGTTTCACAAGATCGGTCCGGTAAAAAACCATGCTGAGATATATTTAATATTTGATTGCTTATGCAAAAATCTGTAATTTTTTTGGCTATTAATTTTTCAAACAGTTTTGCTAAGGAAGGTGTTTTATGAACACCACGATAATTTTTAATGTCAGATCTGGAACCAGATTTGAAAACTGGAATTACAATAGAAGTTTTCCAAGAATCAGGAAAAAAACCGTTTGTGAGAAATATTGTAAATAATTTGCTCAGTAAAGGAGGAAAATCTCTTAGTCGCTTAATAAATGAGTTTGGGATGTTATCAGTCCCGACTGAATGTGAATTGTTGAGACGAGCTATTTCTTTATGAATACTTGTAGGTGAGAAATCCACTGAAGTGAGATTTGCATCACACATCAGAGGTATTTCGGGTGTTGGACTAGTCTCACTTGTAAAGAACTTGGCGAAGAAGGAATTTAACATTTCTGCTTTGGCCAAATTCTCTTGGAAGGCCAACCACTCGAAACCGTAAGTGTGCAAAGAGACCTAGGTGGTCTTATTCAAGACAATCTAAGTGTCACCGCACAGAGTTCCAAAGCCGCAGCGAGAGCAATGTCGGTCATGGGCGCTATACGAGGGACGTTCGTTAACCTGAATACCAATGTTTTCGGAAAAATATATGGGACCCTTCGTGCGGCAGCATCTGGAATATGCGATACAGGCTTGGCGGCCCTGGCTTCAGAGAGACATGCGGATTCTCGAAGGTGTTCAAAGATGTTCTAACAAGGCGGTCCCTGAACTTAAGCAGTCCACCTATGAACAGCGGCTGACTGCTTTAAACCTCTTTCCCCTCCATTATAGACAAGAGAGAAGAGACCTTATATCAACTTTTCAGTTACTAAGGGGAACTGGTCTGGATGTCAAGTGGGAGGATGTCTTTCAAACGGCCCCAAGAAGAAACCTCCGAAAACATGACTGCCAGTTGAAGAAGAAAATAAGCCGAACAAAACCAACGTTCATCCTTCTTCTCTCAAAGCGTCATTCGACAGTGGAACTCCTTGCCGGAGTCTACTGTGCATGCACCCACGGTTGACGTCTTCAAGAGACGTTCGGATAACTATATGTTAACACCTTAAACCTATTTGACATAACATTTCAAACAATCAAACTAATCGTTTGATTTCAATAGCGTCTTTATTTACACAAGAAGATCACAGATCAAGAAGATCACCTCTTCAGCAATCCATTTTTCCAAATAGGTTCTGTGCACTTTTGCACAACAAAAGCGATCTGTAACAATTTTTGCATATTTCACAAAAACGTATGCATTCCTGTACCATTTCAATGGAGTTTTCAAGGGCTTTTGTCATTCACTAAATATATACTGACTGATACTGACTTAAACCGTTTTCATTACTTTCCGTAAAAAATCACTTTAAATTCTCTCATGGTATCATATGTCCTCCCGGCTAAGCATAAACTGTAAAAATAACCTTGTTTGAGTTACATTAATAGGGTCCTCAAGGGCATTTCTTGCCTTAAACCCTTACAATATACAAATATACATACAATTCGCGTCTACTTCTGCCAATTAAGCGCTGTGTTTTTCCATAGTCTTCATACTGTTACTTCTGCTGAGCATTTACTCATGTGGTATATATTTTAATCGTTTGCAATTTGCATGCGATTGGCACCAGGGAATTTGTGGAATGGGATAGAAGTAAGGCCTTCATTCCCATATGGACTACGCTTGTTTGTTTTTATGCTTAAATTAGAGTGTTGATGTAAATACCACTTTTGTAAAAATCGTTACCACGACATTTTTGTAATATTGCGTATTTTTACATGCAGAGTTGAACTGCACCTACTTAGTTATGGAAATTTATTTTCCTTAATTTATATATTTTTTTAAATTAAACAATAATTTTTGGGGGACATATGTGTCAGGAAATGTGTTATTGTATAGTTGCACTTATCACACTACCACTTAAAATTTGGAAAACACGCAAAGTATGTGCTATGAGTTATGTTTGTGACGGTAGATAATGCGAGAAAAAATTTTTCTTCCAAATGTTTATTAAGGTAACTTATTTGTAAATTACTTCCGACAGTAGTCGGCATAAATTTGCTTGAACTGTTGTTCCACCTTTTAATCCAAACCCATGCTTCCTCTATTTTAATTTTTTTCGTGAGCTTTGATCGCGTTATTAGCTAAAAAGCACTTTTCCTTATCGTTTGCTGTGCAAAAAACCACGATGAAACTTGAAAATTTTGGATTACCAACAGGATCAGTAGGAGTGGAATTTATAAGTATAGTCAAAGTATGTGCAATAACGGATTTGCTGGGGCTTGTGAAAAAATAAAACGTCATATATGTTAAGATACATGCCGTTCATTTTTTCTCAAGTTTGCAAATATTAACACACGTATTAACACACTTTCTATTTCATTAGCACTTTACCTTTTCCAAAAGCGTCAATGGGTAGATCTGGGGGGGGGGGGGGGGGGGGGGGAAGGGGGGGGGGGGGGAGGAGGGCATTTAACACAAGGGGGGGGGCTAAAATGAGCAGAAAAACGCGCCTTGCTGCCAATTTTTTTGCGGCGACGGGGGAAAACGGGTTGATATCCCCGCCTTGACACCCGTCCTCGGCGTGGGTAAAGCCCCGTTTTGCCCCGTTTTCCCCTACCGCTCGACGGGGGAGAACGGAAGTTGTGCTAGCAGGGCACTGTCATCGGTGAACGTGCTCAAAATACCTAATTTACTGAGTTGCACTCGTCGACTGATTAGTCGTCGTACAGTTAACAGACGTGTTGATTGCACAATAGCAAACTTTTGAAAAGTTGCAAAGAGCTTATATCCGTTTTATTACTGTGAACATGGCGGTCCTGCGTCACAAAAATGATGTTTTGTGGCCTTGTATATACGATTTGTAATAAAAACTACTCATCGGGAAATTTACAGTTTTAGATATTATCAGTTGTCGTTTTCACCGTTGCATTTTTCTGTGACCATTTTTTAAATGTCTTACAGATTCTGAACATACAAGGCTCTTAATAAAATACTCCAAATAAATTCGTTAAATGATCGAAGTCAACAAGGAGGACATATGGCTTTAGTATCTCCTTTTTATTGTCGCATACATCTATACTTTCTACCCGTCGAGGGTCTATAATTCCCGTGATATTTGGTGCCACTAGTTAACGAATAAACAAAATTCATGGGAACTTAGTAACCCTGTGCTTTAAGAAGAAGACAACTCGATCGCTGCACCAATGTATAGACAATAAAACCTTTAGGGAGCATGCTGGGAGGGGTTTCTTGTTTATGCACTGTACAGTTGTGAGTTATTATTTGGATGTGGTTGGTTGCGTTAAAGACCAAGCCTGATAGCAAATAGGCTGACTGGCGCGGCCATGACTAACATCAGCTCAAGACTGTAGAAGCCGCTGTACCTTGACCGAGCGTCCGTCGGTTAACTGGCTTGCCACATGCATCGAGACGCCAGCTGCTGCACGTACTGTGTCTGCTGTACTGCATAGATCTACTGCATCAACGTCTGTTTTTCAAAGTGTATTTCTGTCCTGGTTGTCGCTTCGTGGATTTTGACGGTTTCATATAAACTTTAAACAAAACTTTGTAGTGAGTTCATTGTTGGCAGGGTTTGAACACTACCGGACCTGAAAACTATGCTAGTCTTAAATTCTGGCGAATTCGTCTAACTACCTGCATCGCGACTGCTACCAAGGACTGTCTCTTTACTTCTTACTGGTTGAGTTAAAGCCACTTAAATTACTTCTCTTTTTTCTTCTTTGTGGACACCAGCAACGTACTTTTTTCCGGATAATCTTACGTTGTTAGTGTTTCGGTATTGAATGTATGCAGCGATAAAGACGGTCTTGCCTACCAAAATGCGTTCGTTTCCATTAAGTTTTTGAATTGGCTGAAAGCAACTAAGATAGAATCATATGCAATTTGTCGCCTGTTTTTATTAAACTCTTTGGATCACTTATTCAGAAAAGCTATTTACAGTGGAAATTGTCCGAGTATTGGCTACCGTAACGTTTGCTTAAATTTATAAATATCAGCACGGATAAAATGATTAAGATTTAAGGTGCCGACTTCGCACTTCATGATGAAGGCGACATATTGTACAATATAGGCTGCATCACATGCAAAATGAGGAAATTTGTGTACGATTGATAATCCCTTGCAAAACGGAATTAACGCATGTACGAAAACTTTGAAATAATAATGAATACAAGTTAAGTGAATTTGAAACCTATAAATATAAAAGCAGTAATTGTTTGTTAAGTAATACAAACTTAAGACTAGGGTTTCCAATTCTTATAGGGATTTAGTTTAAAACATCCTTGCTTATATTGATAACTTCTTACAGCACAACATATCAAAATGAAGCGTTCGATTACCATACTAAATAGCATAGGAAATTTAGCCGATCAAAGGCAATCTCCGATTTCGCCAAAATTCTGCTTGTTTCCCCTAAATAAACTGAACATAAAAGGCAGTTTTCCTTACTGCAAAGCTTTTTCAGAGACAAAACCACCCATTAGATAAAAAAAAGACGCACTGTCTGTCAACCAAAAATTCGATCATGAAGTTGCATGAGTTAGTTCACCTACTGTACAATGTGCGTCTTCAGTTGGGTGTTTAGGACGATATCTCGACGGTGCTATATTGGATTTTTAATTTTACAATTACACCACAAGCCAAAATTTCCTTTCCTCTAACTTCTTATATATTTTTGATCTTCTTATATCCAGGAAAATTTGCTAGATTTGGGCGTTATCATTTTTGACCGTTATTTTCAGAAATGTTGCTGTCTCTTTTGAGGCTTCCAGCTCATCATTTTGTAATAAAATCGGTTTTTCTCAAATTGCATATATTGAAATCTTCGTAGGTATCTTATTTTAAGTAGTTTTAAAAAACAAGCATACAAATTGACGTGGATGTTCATATTAAAGGTGTTTTTATAGGTGAAAAAGAACAAGACACGTTGCTCACTGAAATTATGGTTTTATTCTTCGAGGCGACTCACTATCATAAATGGCTGCTAATAGCTACGAGGCGAGTCGCAATGTTTACTTTGCCGCCACAAAGATAATCGAAAATTAGTTGGAGTCTCAGCCTTGGATGAGAACTCAGCCTATCGATTTATCGATCTGGCCCGGCCTACAGAACCCTGCGTAGTCACCTCCGGACTGACGTCATGGATGGTTGGTTGGCTTCTGCCCATTATAACTGTTGGCAGATTTTTCATTGAAACTTTCACCTCGGACGAAGAAAAACATAATTCCGGTGATCAACGTGCCATCTTTTTTACCTGCCTACAAATAGTCTGACTTTTATGCACGTAAATTGTGCGTGGTAACACGATAAAATGTAAATTTCTTCTGCTTTAGGCCTCGTAATCTGGGGAGGGGATGACCGTCACTGAGAGTACTCCCTCTACAACTGAAAAAACCAGGCCGGTTAAAAGTCGGTCAAGATCTAGAAGAGAGCAGCGAGGTAAGAGCGCGGAAGACAGGAAACGAGTAACGAAATCGAAGGAAAGAAAAAGCCGAAGACAGGTTCGTCTGATATTGAGTGTCTTTACTGCGGTTCCAGCACAAAGCCCTAAAAGGCGAAGTAAACGAATCTTTTGAAAATGACCCCGAAGACCCTCTCAAGTATGTTTCCAAGTCATCTTCAGCTAACTTGCGTACATGAAGACCAACAGATACGACATCGACCGTGAAGGTGGCTGGCAAGCTCAAGAAGATCAAGGAAACAGCCCGAAGACGTAGCCGGGCCCTACCCAGCCGGGAGCCGAAACCAGTCCTACAGGTGACGATTCATCGAACCGACCGGCTGCCTCTGAGCATTGAAGCGCTCCACCCACTGGTCCAGGTTCACTTAATGAACACGGAAACCGGCGACTATATACTGAAGAAGGAAAAGTTGTTAAAAACTGACTTAACTTATTAATGGATGCCCCTTTTAGAGGAAAACGTGTCACCTCCTACTACGAGGACGCCGAAAAGTGGACCTTCATTCTACCGCTGATGACACGGCCAGCCGATAGTCGTTGTGCCGGGCCTACTATACCACTGTGGGAGGAAGTGCTTATTTTTAATGAGGAATTTGACTACATCGTCAAACAACCAACAACTATTATCTTCTTCGAGGTGAGTTTGGTGGAGCCTAATTTTAATTTGACCGTATTTACTGTGCATTTGATTAGGCAGCTTTAGCTGTCTGTAAGGATTATTTATGTCACATATGAAGTGCAACCGCCCGGGTGAAATTCTGAAGGAATTAGAATTCGGTTTACGGTTAGGCTTAAGATGGAGGTTGTGGTAAGGATCACGTTGTACATGCGCTGGATCAAATTGAGGACCAGATCAGGATACGGCAGGCGTTGTTCGGGTTGCGCACCGATAACAACTGCCGAACATGGACGGGAGTGTGCGGGCACGTAAACGTAGTTCATCCGCAAGTCAACATCCATACATTACCCTATTGTGGAGCCTACAGTGAACATCGTCGAAATCGACAGTCGAATTGTCGGTGAAGGCCAAGGTTTGAGTTAGTATTATGGTTTGGATTAGTATTTATTGTATGTAGGTTTTTCTTATCTTTAGTCATATGATTAAGGCTATGGTATAGGTTTTAATTAAGACCGATGATAGGGATAGGAATATTTACCCTTCCTGGAGGTATGTGCAGGGGTCATGAGTATTGCTTGGCCAGTGCGTTATTAATTCGGTTTTCTGGCACCAAATTAGCCTTTTGCATAAGTTACGTTCTCAGTCCTAACGTAATAATGCGCTTCTATAATTTCAACTGCGGCTCTATCAATCGAGTAGGTAATTATATTCGAGGGCCTCCAAGAGCAGACCAAAATTTAATGTAAATATTTGTGTCGAAATCCAGTAGCTACTGTGGGAAACCGCGCGGTATTCACAAGCTGCCAACAGGCAGTCAGTAGTTTTTATGATAACGGTACAGGTATAAGATAAAATGCAGGACACGTGTTTGCCCAATATTCGGCTACTGCATCACCCAGTTACGAGGGTTTGGACTTATCTGTGGGTCCTCTTGTATTGTCTGTGCCCTTTCTGGTGTATACTTAAGTTTCTTAGACTATATCTTTCTAATCTCCTCAGAAATTAATTTATAGCTCCTAGTTAAAACGTTTGCTGGCAGCAACTTAAACAGCAACGACCTGATCAGCCATTAACGCAGGTGCGTAAGAGTGCAATATCGGCGCATTGAGACGCAATGAAACGAAGTGGAAGGCAAAGTTGCTGAATTACAATATTTTCGACGGAAAATGATAGCGAATGATCACCCGTGCAATTTTGTCAACCAGTGCATAAACATAAGTGGCAAGAAACCAAATCCAACTGGCCCACACGTTTTGCCAGCTCCTCCGTACGTGAAGAATGTATCGCAAGCAGTCAGTCGCCTGCTCACTACACTTTGAATGAGAGTTGCGCACAGGCCAGAGGTGCCAGGACATGAGGCGGAACGAAAAACTGCCATGGCAGCATTCGTTTACCGGGCCTGGTGCAGTTGTGGACATACCAACTACGTCCGAGAAACCGCGAGATAAATCCGGACGCGAATGGCCGATCACAAAGCAGCGATGAGGAGGAACAGCGTCAACTCCCAAGCTGCAGTTCACTTGGCGGAACCCAGCCATATGTTCAAGTTTAACGAGGACAAAATTCACAAAATAGGTGACAACCGCGTGAGCCGCGAGCTTCTAGAGCCATGGTTCTCAGACCTAGAATCAATCAACATGTGCAAAGACTTGTCGTTCCTATACTCCGTACCAAGATATTGTCTGAGCTAAAGATTCCTTCACATGAGAAAGGCCGGGCCCAGCAACAACTCCGACGACAGCGAGCATAACTGTCGCGTAGTTAGTAAGCCCTCATCCAACACGGGTGACAAATTTGTGGCCATTTCTGACTTGAAAGCGGATGGCCAAGCCATCACCGCAAAACTTGTGATGCGCATGCGCTCGCGTGGCCACTACGAACTATCAATACCGCGAAATCTGTGCACATAGTACACTTATTTGCGCATTTATCACGCAATTCTACGGTTGCCTCTGAGGAAGGGTTCTCCAAAGAATCCAAAACCTCAGGCAAACGAGCACCTTCATCGCATCTTCTACTTGTATTCTACAGACTACCACTTAGGAAGATTTCATGGTTACAACTTCAGTCTGTGCCTGTAGATCTTTCAAAGGAAATTACGAAGCTGCTATTTTAAAACAGTAACTGCTAACAACAAACATAGCGAATGATGAGAGACACACAGACGAGCTGAACTCCCCATAACGGGGTAATTTATCGGCTCAACACGCGTCTAAGCTTCTTTAGTTCGTACCTGTGCCGCCAGTGTGATAAATTATTACGTAAATAATCGTAATGTTATGCGGGTATACGAGCCACATTAATGAAACGATTAACAATATATTTATTAACTTTTACAAGTTGATTTTGACCACACACACAGGGAAGGTGCATGCTCTCCTTTTTTCTTATTCTCGATTAACAAACATTTCAACACGCTGTGGTTAGGTAAATGAATGTTGCAAAGTATCCTTTTTTACTTTTCTGGCAGCTAGTTGATTTCATCTCCTCGGCTAACGCCATCCAACGCTACTTCTATCGTGGTTCAGGCAGCGGTTGGGTCAGGATTGCCTGGGGTTTCCTCAAACCGCTGGGCGCCAACGGTCATGAAAATTTCGGCGCTCAGCGACTGCGACTGCAGCTGTTTGAGCCAATACGGTTCAGCCACCGCATCTCGCGGACCCCAGAATCTGGCGCCAGTGGGCTGGAAGCCGGTAGACGACTGATGGAATGGTGGGCATCCGGACCGAGCCGCCGGAGACGCTACCCAGCCACCCTCTACGTCACCCTGCGCAGCATCAACTTAACGCCGGAAGAAGATGTGACTCCCGTCCTGCGCTCCCTCTATCCAAATCAGATGGTAGGCTCCTGTTCAGTTTTCATAAACGCGTGTCTCAGTACAAATTCGAAGAAAAAAAATGAAGGTGATTTGTTTGGAAGGTTTTTGTTAGCGTGTCTTACGCTAAACAAGGGGACATAAATAGAACTGTTTGGGGTTTTTTTGCTGGTCTTAGCTAGCAGTGCATTATGTGAGAAGCTTAACGTTTCTAAATTCTGTCCCTAACCTCGAAAGTTTGACCATCGCTCTCGAGGATGGCCAGCACGAGCTTAAGCAAACTGAAGGCAGACGCGGTGTCTATGGCTGTATTACAGTAAAAGTAGACTTACAGGATCTAACCTACACTCTTACCACGCCACCACCTGGATCTGCAGTCAAGGAAATAGTCAAGAAGACCGAGGAGTGAGGAAGGCGCAGGCGGCTGGCGCGACCAACGCTCAACACGCGCTACAACAACTCCACTTTGCTAGGTAGGCTCCCGCGTGCGCCGTAGCGCCATAAAGGAGCTATTGCAGCTTGATTATCAGCCCGCAGTAAGCCACTTCACACAGCAAGTAACAGTGGGCTGACTGCGGTGTCCAAGTTATCCCTTCAATTGATACTTACCCTCCAAGCCGCGGTCTTTAGCGCACCATGATAGCGTCAATTGCATCAGGTTGTTTTAAGTGAGAAAAAAGACACGTTTAGGATTGAACTCACGCTCTCACTCACCGTCAGGAACAGGCCACCGGAGGACAATGTGACTCTGGTTCTGCGCTCCCTATATCCAAGTCGGGTGGTAATTTGCATCTCAGTTTTCGTAAACGCGTGCTCCCGGGTTAAATTTTAAAAAATGAAGTTAATTTGCTTATAGATTATTTGTTAGAAGGTTTCACGCCATCCGAAGTTGCAGCGTGAGCTTTGGCAAAACAAGAGGAAAAGCTAGGGTATAGAGGAAAAACAGTTTGTTTTTCTTTTTAGCACTGACAATTTACGCATTAGCAGACACACCGTCGGTCCATTGAGCATGTCGTGTGCCAAGTGGCTGATGACCGACACTGGGAGTCAGGGGGTGCCGGCCCCTTCTATTCATCGGCTTATATGTATCCTGGTGTGTGTCTGTGTGTGTCAAGGGGCCAGGTCGTGCTGTGGCGCGCGCAGACGGGTCCACCGGCAACGTCAGCCAACGTGCCCATCCCACCTCAGGTGGCCAGTCAGATAAGCAGTGGCCCGTTGCTGGTGGTGGGGAGAGCGAGTGAGATCGACCCCCAGCGCATTTCTGTCCTCGCTAAAAGCAATCTGATGCGCTTATAGCCCTCACGGTACGCTAAAAGCCTGGGCTTTGACGGATGCCAAATGACGGGACACCTCGGACACCGCAATCAGCTCAGTGTGTGTCTTGTTGTGCGGAGTAGCTGACTGGCGGACTGAGGGTCAGGCTGCAATGGCTCCTTATTAATGTGCCCTTTAAGGCACTCCCACGTTGCTGGGATCTTACCCAGGTGTGCAGGTACCCACTGGAGGGGCTGCCTCGCACCCGATTCCGTTTCGGGTCTTCCTGGCTCTGCCTTGACACCGGGCCTAGGTGCATGAGGGAAGCGAGAGTGCTGCTGCAGATGCTGCACAAGTCACGTGCAAACCAGCATCCTTTACCACCTTGTTATGGAGCATACGGTTAACAGGGCCGAAATCAATGGTTGAATTGTCGATTGCTTGATGGGCGGGATTCGAATAGTTAATCATCGCTAGTTCATCACCCGTGCGGTGATTTTTAGATCATCGGGCTTTTCGATGCTGGCGTTAGGGAAGGTGTTCGTTTGCATACCACCCGGGTGGTTAATTACCTTACCCAGTCAGCAGTTTCAGCGGTGAACATTGATGGACAGGCCATTGTACTAGTGCGTAGGAGGTGGCAGTGTATCATTAATCATGCAGCTCGCGGCTCTCGCGATCGGCACCCTTTGTAAGCGTTTCCGCCAACTCAAGCATCTGTTCTTTCACACTGTCAACCGATTGAGAGTCCATAATGATCCGTGGACTATTACAATCTCAGCTATTTTTGCCAAAGACAAACACAGTGGTGCCTCGCATGGCAATTTGACAGAAATAGTGCCAATTTACAACTAATCCAACTCACATTTCTGCAAGCAGCCATCGTGTTCAATCTAAGGCCCAGAGTTTCACGGCGGATAGGTATGGGTATTGGGACTTGTGGACAGAGGCCATTTTTACGCTCAATGAAGACGTGCCAGTCTCTACTTTAAAAGAAACCGACATCAACCTTCTACTCACACTCGACACTAAATGATTCAGCACGATCTTGTGATTCGGCTACAACTGTTACCTCACTTATTTGTGCGGAGGCTTGAAGACGGAACGCGAGAATAGGCGAACCAAAGTGTCTCCGCCAACTGTTGTTTCAAGGAGCAGTAGCGGAGGCATCCTCCGAATAAGACAACACAGCATGGAAGTCAGATATATATGTATATAGATATATATATATATATATATATATATTGTGTTCTGGCAAGCTGAGTAATTTGCGTGTCTCAAAGGGCTGAAAACGAACCCTTTTAGTGGCCTAAAAATAATGTGCTTAAAGAAGTTAACAATCCTCATCTTGCGTGAAAGGGCTGACTGGCGGACTGAGAGTCAGGCTGCAATGGCTCCTTCTTAGTTCGGCCTTTCAGATACGCAACTGTAGCTGGGATTCTAGCCAGGTGTGGTGGCACACATAGGTGGGGTGGCCTCACGCCCAATCCCGCTTCGGATCTTCTTAAATTTCTACTGACACTGGACCTTAATAGGTGAAGGAAGAGAGAAGGTGGTAGATGCCTCGCATGTCTCATATCGCTTAAAAATAAGCCACGCGTAAATCACCGTCCCTGCACTACCCTGCTGTCAGGCATATGATGGGCATCATCGAATCGATGGTCGAAATATCACTGGGTTCCACGCGGAGTTGTACTCTAAGGATATAAGTGCTGCAAGATATGTACTTATAAACCTTAGTTGGAAAATTGAATAAAGATCAGTATGACAAGAACAAGCACGAATATGTTCGCTAGGACTACCAACGCTATCATGCATTGTGCGTATATATGTGTTAACACTAGAACTCTACACTTTCCTTGAAGCCTTATTTATCCTGCACCATCTTTATAATTAACTGTAACTTCGAAAGACTGAGAAATCTGTTCATTTAGAAACTTAGTCACTAGCCTACTCATATTTAATCCGAATTGAAAGTTCGAGAAAGGCTACATGAGGATAGTCATAAACTCATTGTATGCGGCGATTCTTGTGCCCTAACTCCTAACTGCACCAATCGCTTCTGCCCACGGTTAATGAACTCCAGTTTGTTGGATGAAACCGAAACCTTGATTTCAGCAATGATACCTATTTTAGCATTCGGGAAGTGCTGTTTAGTGAAAATATCTTTTCGATTATTCATAACCAGGCAAATACATCAATATAAGGGAACATTCAGCTCCTAAAAAGCCAGTATTTGTATCCTTGCCCTTCAAGGGTGATAACATCTTAAACACTATTAAGAGGTGCCGACTCACGGCTATAGAAAGAACCTATTACGCCGCTGAACTTATATTCTGATCTCCAACAAAGCCCTTGCCAATTCCTTGTGTTAAGGATGCCTTACCTTTGCACGCCACCTCCAACAGTGTTTATGAATTCACATGCACTTGCGGATGCAAGTACATAGGGCGAACGCAAAGGCAATCGGCAGCCAGAGCCAAGGAGCACCTGCCTAGTTGGTTATTCAAGCCAGCAAACCGATCCCCTCGCTCCTCCTTTACAGAACACTTGCTGGATACGGGTCATTCTGTAGACCCTATAACTTCAATCCGAGTTCTTGTTCGAGCAGGAACATCTCGAATCTTGCGCTACCTGGAGGCAGCTTGTATAAGACGCTTCAAACCGGACCTATGCAAACAGTTGGAGCATGTGGTTAACCTGACCTTGCTTTGGTAACTACAGGCCCCAGATTTGCGCATTCCCCTGCCCCCCTTTATTCCCGCAACCCAATTTCCTTGCCCCCCTCCCACCTCGTTTAACCTTCTTACTTTACTAAGTAGCCTTAGTGATTATGACCTATGATATTTCTGTACAAACTCAATTTCGTAATTTCTCGTTTATGAACCTTTAACGCACTGAGTGGATGCAACTGACGAGCACTCATGAAATTTCATGGATCCACTAAAATTTTGCATTATTATTTTCAAGAAGATAAAGTGATCAAACGTATAAGCAACCAATCAGTAGTAAGTAAGGGGACCAATGAGACAGCGACAGCAGACACCTCGCACGCCTACATGCACCCCGTCCCGAAACAGCTTTCCAACACGACGTGAGACACTGACGACGGGGGGAAGTGAACTGATTTTCAGATCCCTGCCTCCCCTTATCCCCCCCTCTGGTCCCTTCTTATGACCAGGATTTGATGCATTGGTCCTATCTCCCTTATTTACCACTGATTTTCTCCGTAAACATTTGTCCACTGTACTCTCCCTTATGTTATCTTATTTACCTGATGATGAATAAGGAAAAGACTTCTTCAGCCTAACTTGACTATCTGAAAACCGAATTTCTAGAATTCGAAAAAGCTTATTTGTCCAGAGAGAGAGCTGCCGAGAGAAAAATGCTTTATTTTGAAGATAATATCCCAAATGCTCAGCAGAAGTGGCTTCATTCATGGAGAGCAATGGATAAAGTGAGGTAAAAGGTCACCGTAAAAGGTTATCACATACTCAAAGTTAAAGGTTTGCACGATATCTACATCTTTTACGGAAGCAGGTTGGCTTTCAACTTCTCAATTTGCGTTTCTTCACATGAGAGGTAGCGTGCTTGGAATGGGAGTACAGAGGGCTGATAGGCCGATGTACGGCAAGACATATGATGGAAGCTTCAGCGCATAGGAAGTCTTCGCAGCTATTAGTTCAGAGTGGACAGGGTGAGCGACCTCACTAAAAGAAGCATAGGAAACACCGGCAGCTGAAGAGAGCATTCGGAGGATACGTTTACAAATAACCATTTCTTTTTTAAGTAAAGCTGGAAACATAGCTGACGAACACAAAAGAATTAGGAGGAGAATAAAAGCATCGATAAATTGCTGGATTAAGGCTTCGGTATGCGATATGAACACAAGTGGTGGATTTACTATAAAAATATTTCGGATTTTATTGAAAAGACCTTCAGTATGGCGAGTAAATGAGAGGTTTTATGTCAAAGTAACACCAAGGTACCGGAAAGAAGATACTTCATTGGGCAGAATGTCAATGGCTTCAAGACTGGGAGAGATTCGCAACTGAAAAACACACCAGACTGACTTCTAGTCGTAACGTAGAAGGCCATTTGCTGACGACCTTGCTGAGATGTGGTCTAGACCATCTTTCAGTACTTGGAGATGGAAATGGCCAACAACCATATCATCAGCATACTTAACGTGCAACCGTTCCCTTGGCGACCGTAGGTCGTCAGGTTGGAGAGAAAAGAGTTGAGGGGGTAATATAGACCCTGCAGAGCTCTACAGTTGTTGGGAAGGACCACTGAATTTTACTTTTCCACAGAAAAATAATGCAAACGTTCTTAATCCAATATAGCTTGCATTCTTTTTATGGCAGCAGTTCAACGTTTAGATCCACACGTTCATACTCAATAGTTGCGCACGTAATTTCAAACACCTTTAAGAATGGCAACCCTCAATCCCTGTACTACTTCCTATTATTACACAGTACTGCAATATTTCAGGAAGCTCCAAATACCCTCTCAAAACGGTATCCCTACCTGACTTCATCAATGCGCAGTTATCGAGAGGAAGCCCTGTTGGCATCTGAAAGGATGACCAAGCGATTCGGACGCCGCCTGAGTGCTCGTAAACGCGGAGAAGCCTTCCATCTGCCCAACCGGTTAGCTGTTAGTGTTGACCTCTACTGGAACGGAGGCCAACAGCATGCGTTCACGGCCGTCACGGCTGCTGGTGACACCACAAACCTCAGACAGCAGGAGGGGGTTGAACAGTGTTCACATCACGGTGTGCAAGACATACGCTTTTCCGGAGATGGCAAGTGGCTGGCATTAGCCGCAACCGGAGACTGTGCAAATGCCCAATGCACAAAACCAGCCGGAGCGGAAGGCGTTCAGCAGATTTGTCCAGTCCTCGTATACAAGGTAAACAATATCTACAAATGTGGTTTCTACGAGCGATGAAAATTTATTCTGCCGATGATAGTAAAACTGTGTTTAAAGGGCCATATTTACAACAGAAACATTTTGATATGTCTCGCAATAATTCGAGCATTAATAAGGGTGTTTTGACAGATTTAATAATTCTGTGTCGAGTCTGAGCCTTCAAACTCTTGCTGCAGTCCATCGTCAGATATAAAATTGTCAACGAAAGCAAGCAACATTTAAAGGCGGAACGGGAGGGGGGTAGGGAACGGACCACTTAACCGCCAGTGCCGTGAATCTGGAGATACCTGCGCAGGAAAACATATGCGCGCGCTAGCTACATTAATTGGTTAATTGAGTTGTCACTCGATGCCCAGGCTTCAATCAGCTCTTGGTCCGTCTTGCTGCTGGCATGAACAATTATCCTCGCAGCTGTGAAATTGAAACCGTGACCCGTCTCGTAGGTGTGGGCCGCTACTTGCGATAATGCGTCATCCCGTCGAACAGCCAGCTTATGTTCGTGTATGTGCGAACTCAACATGCGTCCAGTCTGTCCTGTATAATTTGAGACAGTTTAAACATGGTAAACTACGATAAACTACGTCCGACTGCTCACTTGGATTTAATTGATCCTTGATTCTCATTATGCGGCTGCGCATTGAACCCTGGGCGTCGCGTGCAAACTCAGTTACCCGATGTATCGAACTGGCGCACGCATATGTTGCCCTGCGCAGGTATCTCCAGAGTCACAGCACTGCCAGTTAATTGGTCCGCTCCCTACCCTACCCCCCCCTCGCCTGTCCCTATGGCCCTTCCGCCCATAAATGTTGTTTGCTTTCGTTGACGATTTTATCTCTGACGATGGACTGCCGCAATTGTTCGAAAGCTCAGACTAATAAAAACTATGATTCCAGTGATTGACACGGCTACTTGTTTCCAATTCATACACATACCTGGGACGCAAACCTTTGTCTCAATTAAATAATTCCTTGGACCCAATCGTGAAAGCCTCGATGGCATTTGAACCTACGCCACTAAGGGAAAGACTTTAATATTAAGAGGTCCAAGTAGTGGTTGTACCCGGATGTCTGCGATCATCAGGTCAAGTCTGGAGTTGCAAGAGAAGACAGAAGAGACCAGAATAAGGTTTTTGTTTTTCGCAGAACCAAAAATTGTCCCAGGCAGCAGGGGTACTGACGATTCCAGAATTAGCGTTGATTGCATCCAGCCAGGCCTGAAAGCGTGTGCAACAATTGTGGCAGATGGTTTTACATGATTTTGAAGTGTTTTGCGATAAGTGTGGCCCGAGGAGGTCTCGGGTATAGATGTCCATCCTGCGTTAGCCAAGAAGTGGCGTATTCAAGTGGCCCTGAGGCAGCCGTGTCTATCTGGACGCGCGTGTGCGCCCTAGTGGACGTCGGTCAAGGGTGTACGAAGCAGCTGCCTGCGAAGGTGCATGACGCTGAGGCAGCGGGACTTGCACAAGGAAGCCGGACAAAACCGTTGACTGTCTGCCAGAAGTACAGACGACGCTCTAGCCAACGAAGACACCGCTGGGAGCCGCCTAGCCCACTTCAACGGATAGAATTCACTAGTAAGGTTAGGTAGCGGTTTAAGTAGCGGATGTACTCGGATCACTACAATCATCAGACGGAATCACAGGTTGGAAGTTAAAAGGCAGGAGTCACCAGAAGGAGTGTTTTGTTGTGTACAGAACTCCCTATTGCTGTCCCAGGTGGCAGCGGCCACTGGCGAAGCCAAGGCCCATGCTTACTGTGTTCAGCCAGACCTGAGAGAGTATGAGACAGTGGTTGCAGCTGCTTAAGTAGGATTGTGAAGCAAATTAAAGTGGTTTGCTATTGATGCGTTGCAATTTGCCCGAGGGGATGTCGCTTCGGAGATGTTTGCTGCATCGGTCAATTCAAGTGGCCCTTAGGCAGGCGTGCTTAATTGGACGCGGGTGTGTGCGTGACTGAATATCGGTCAAGTGGTCTTCAGGTCAGCGAGTGGAACAGCCGCCTGCGAAGCCCTTGGCACAGAGAGCATTGGGAGGCGTAACAGCATGAATGGCCATCCGCCACGCATTAACCGGCCGTAAAACCGACTTGCATGAAGTAAAACTTTTAATGCCTATACTTCCAGATGTCGTCATGGGTCTAGTAATCTTTCTGAAATACATGCTCCACTCAGGTTTTATGGTAGACCATACTGGCAGCACAGGTTTCTAGTCTGGTCTTTCACATGACCAATGTATACACTACTGGTTTGATTTTTTGAGTGGCTTAAGGTTATCATGTAATTAGCCTTTTGTGGCTGATGGACTTCGCCCCCCTCCCCCTTGTTACAACTGATTGGTTTGCCTAAAACTTTCGTCAACTCTACCCTCCCTTATATTACTGCATTGCCTGATGATGAATTAACCGAAAACGTTCGTTCGCTTAACTTGACTTCCTTAAATTGAACAGGATCAACTGTCGTACTTGAAGTACCAGCTAACTGTGTGACGATACTCACCTGGGACTATAATGGAAGCCCTCGTCGTTATTAAAATGGCTATATACTGGGATTAAGAGCTCAACGGGAGAACGTAGGAATAAAGGCTATATATTTCAAAAGAGGAAACTGCTCAGGTCGTATTTGTCGTACTTAGAACATTTGCATGGGTCTGAACAACGTTTGTACTCGGATTACTAAAATAATCAGCTCGAAATCCCAGGTGGGAAATTAAAAGACAGAATTCACGAGAATGAGAGGTTTATTGTGTACAGAACGCCCTTTTGCTGTCTCAGGTGGCAATGGTCACTGGCGAAGCCAAGGCTCATGCTTACTGTGTTCAGCCAGACCTGAGAGAGTATGAGACAGTGGTTGCAGCTGCTTAAGTAGGATTGTGAAGCGAGTTCAAGTGGTTTGCTATTGATGCGTTGCAATATGCTCGAGAGGATGACGCCCGTAGAGGTCTTAGCTGGATCGGCCGTGGGGTGGCTTATTTAAGTGGCCCTTAGGCGGGCGTGTGCACACATGTGTACGTGACTAACTAGGCTGAGGTCAACTGTAGGGGCCGCCAGAACGCCGAAAAACAGGGGACGCTGTCGCAGCTGTTATCGGATAGCCAGAAGCAGCTGCGAGGTCAAGTCTCGGGGGCGGGGATGCCAGCGAATGCAAGCATTAGAACCGTTGTTTGTGATGACACATGACTTTGGTGCGGTGGGATGTGGAAAACGAAGGAGGAACACGATTGTGGCCGTCCGCCACAGATAAAATAAGCTGACTGTATAAGCAGGATTCCCTAAGCAATTCATATAGAATCCACTGTACGACGACCATAGCCTCTCGTGGGATTTTTTAGTTCAATGGTTGGAACTTTCTTTCGAAACCTTTGGTCTTTATGAACCACACGAGATCATATAATAAATATCACGGCTCTCGTGGGGATTCGTAGTTCAGACGGTTAAAGCATTGATGGTATTCAAGCCTTGTACTCGCTGTCATGAAGTTGAATCTGTCCGAGGCCACCGGGTATCTAAAAATGAGTAAAAGTAATTACTGCCATCTGCTAAACGACTCCTAACAATTAAGTGTGCCTGGTAATCATCTGGTGGATTCAAGGTTGATTGGTGAGAAAATTTTGCTTGAGCAATCAGCTTATTGTATTTGTATTGGTGGATTCCATACATTGCAATAGGCTGGGTGGCTAAGCTGACCAAAGTTTCATTTAAATCATGGTTCCCGGTGGGTCCCTCGATAGCTCAGTTGCCTAGAGTGTGCTGCAATAAGGTCTTTCCCTTGCTGGCGTAAGTTTAAATACGTCCAAGGCCACCGAGGTTTTTAGAACTGCGACAATTGCATCCAAGCAGTTCAAATGCCGCGTGAAATTGGTTTGTTCAAATAAATCCCGCTGTTTACGCTTCTTTTAAATTCGAACCCAAGAAACAGCGCTTCAAATTGCAAAATTCAAGCAGTGTTAAAATCTAAGCAAAATGACTTTTAACGTATGCTTAACCCTATCCTTCATGTAAAACTTTGTCTAAAAGTGGCCTCCTGGCTCTCGAGACGAACCCTGGAAATGCCTGAGGGGCCACTGGCGTCGGGTGTACAGTCTGGCCTGGGCCCCGACTACACCTCCGTTGGAGGAAGAGGGTCTTCCAGGCGATCGCGTATGGCTCCTTGCCTCTGCTTCAGCCGACGGTACCGTCCGAGTTTGGTGGCTTCTTGACGATGAAATTCCAACGCCACAGGAACTACTGCATGATGGTGCTGCGATGGTAACGCCGCGGCGAGCGAATACCTTCACAGAGCAGGTCGGTGACTCTGACTTGGTCTGTTGCGTGCTTGGCCATCCGGGCTTCGTCTACGCCGTGGATTTCCGGCCACTGGACGGTGCGAGACCAAATTGTCCGCGGGCGGTGACAGCGGAGGATGAGGAGAGTGCCGACGGCGATGGCAGTCCTCGAAGGCGACAGGCTCGACGAGAGCACCTTCTGGCGACGGGCTGCGTGGACGGCATAGTGCGCCTTTGGAGTATCAAGGGCCGTGTGGCTAGGGTGAGAAAATAACATTTTCCCTTATTTTGTTGGTTCAGTATATTAAGGGTCATAGGCAATGCCTCTGCAGCACCTACTTAGAACGGTATAAAAGAGTCAAGTTTAAGTACGTGAAATAAATATAGTACTACAAAATGGGGTTTAATATATTTAACCGTACACACTCTCATAACAGTGGAATTTACACAAAGTCATTCTGAATATCGGTGATAAAATTGTCAAATAGTAGATATTAACTTCATTTTTAAGTGTGATTAACATGTTTATGTGTTCTTATAGTGAGTTCCTGCTGAGATGAACGATATCTATCAAGATTATGTTGAAATGCGCATGTCGTATTCACCATTAGGACGTCCTTGGGTGGTCCGTTCTCGTCACCGATGACTCGCTGTAAAAACGAATGACTGGTGACATCCAGATTTTGATTCTAATCGCTCATCTAGAATGACTCTCTGTTTCCAGTTCCTTTTGATTTGGTCGCAGTACGAACGGTCAATCTTCTCGCCTTTATCATGCAAACAGTTTGCACTTCGTAATGCGATTTATTAGGCATATCGAAAACACTAGGCTGGTCAGTTCCCACCATGCAACGCTTTATGCAAGAAGCATAGACGGTCCTCGTTTGCTTTGCCTTTGCTAGACTAAAGGCATACCAGATAATAGGGCTGCTTACTACATTTCGCCTTAAGTACGCAAAAAAAAACGTACAAAGTGTCTTTTGAATCGTTTTGCTTGAGGTTTTCTGATCGGAAAGCTGCCGTAAGGGGTATGTTTGGACTACATGGGACAAGAATATTTCCCATGTTTGTTTCGGGCTCATGGCATTTGCATCACGGAGTTCTTTATCTTTGAAATCCTCCATATGCATGAGTCAAACATTTTCTTTGCATTTTCACGGTAAATTGCTCTGTTTAATTACCTTTGAGCAACATAACAGCACTATTACTCACAGTATTTAGCTGTTTCCTTGTTCACTTGGTTACATTTTCATCCTTTATTTGGCGTCCGTGCGCTGAGCGTCAACTCACACTCAATTTTCACGATTGGTCCACTCGATACGTACTATTCTTTTTTCTTATTGGTTATCAATCCCATTTGTTTCTGGCCTGTCGCAGTTTTCTCCCTTTGCGGTTGATTCAAATATCTCTCATTCCTTAAGTGTTGGCTATTATTTATTTTCTCAATTACAGTGCTCAGCTTCATTGTGCGATTATGCACATAAAAGGAGCGTGGCCAATGCTTGGGTTGATGGCGTTCAATCATGCTTCAGATAGAGAGAAAGGGAGCTTGAGGAAAAGGGAAGGCGATTGGTGAGAGCTGTCTGAGTGGGATTGCAGAGCAGGTTCAGATGTTCTCCAATTGGTGCGTTTGAGATTACGGGAGAGAGGTTCATGTCTAGTGGCGTAGGCTGTGTTGGCTGAGGGTGGGGTAAAGGGGCATATTCAAGGGGTCGCTTGGGTAGCCGCAACTACCCGAACAGGACTGATTATAGAGGCCCTAAAAATCCCATCAACTTATCACAAAAAAATACTACTTTTACATTTTCAGTAGCCCGACTTTGCACATTTTCGTTTAATTCCACAAACATGATGAACAAAACCCACTTTCTCAAAATTGCACCTACATAGGGCCAAATTTCCCTTAATTGGCATTTGTAACCTGCGCAACAGAAGTTCATGTTGATCGAATTTTATTCTATTTTGGCATACTAAAACAAACCTAATCTTATTTAATTTAATATTTTTTGATCACTTCCGCCACAATTACACATTGATTTAAGCTCACTAGCCAAGAATTAAATGTTTGACCACAAACTTAGTCAAGCAGTTCGGCGGGGGGCATATATATCTAGAGGGGCCTACAAATCAGTTTTGTCCAAGTGTGTGTGTCCGAGTGGGAGTCGATCAGGTGTCTGCAGGTCAGCTCGTCTGAAAGCGCTCACTCAGATACTGGATGATCTTGAGGCAACTCGCCTTGAACAAGGATGCGGGCCACAGCTGCGTTGGACGTTTGCTACAGGATGCCTCAGTTACAATGTTCGAACGTTCACTGTCCCAGAACCCCCTTTTATATTATAAAACAAGTTTTTGAAAGCCGATTAGCTCATGGCATAGAAATCTTTTTTTCACGAATGAATGAGAACGTGCGAGTTCCAGGTATTTGCATGTTCGAAGAAAAGGGAAGGTCGATCACTGGATCGAATTGTTCATTATTCTGAGCTTTCGGGCTCTTGCGGGAGTCCATTGTCCGAGGTAAAAGCGTCCACGAAAAGCCAGCGACAGGTATAGGAGGTATGAGCCAATCAAACGTCAGAGGGAAAAAGGGGGGCAGAGGTAGGAAGAAGAGCCGAAGAGGGGGAGGGAGAGTCCACCGTTAGGGATGATAGCCTCCACGAAAACAAACAACAGTTGTGTGGGGCATAAGAGCTAGTCGAACGTCATACGGGCAGAGGGAGGGATGGAAGGTTGGGGGGTAGGGAGAGGGGGGAAGGGCTTCATCAATTGGCAGTGTCCGCCGTATGGGTGATCTTGCGGAGGGCCGTATATGCGGGTGCCGACTCAATACATCTGTTCACTGAGTAGTCATCCGTTGCCCAGGCTTCAATTAGCTCGCGTTCGGTCTTGGTCCCGGCGTGAGCAATTATCCTTGTTTCGGCGAAATGAAAGTCTTGTCCCGTCTCATGGGTGTGGGCCGCCACTTGTGACTGTTCGTCACCCAGCCTGATAGCTCGCTTATGTTCATTTATTCGCGTACCCGGCATACGTCCAGTTTGCTCCGTGTAGTTACAAAGGCAGCTTGAGCATGGGATGCGATAGAGTACCCCGGATTGTTCCGTGGATTTTAGCGGGTCTTTTATTTTCATTACCTGGCCGCGCATGTTAGCCTTGGGATGGTGTGCAATTCCAAAACCCAGTTCCGCAGCGATGCACTCGGTCGCTTCTGAGACATTCTTGATATATGGTAGAGCGTGCCATATCCTCGGAGGTTCTTCCGTTGGGGCCCTCCGGGGCCATACGCGTAGGCAGCGGTTTATAAAGGCTTTCGGATAACCATTCCGCATGAACTGATCGCGGAGGTATCGGGCTTCGTGTGCCTTGTCTTCTGGTCTACTGCACTGGGTTTGAATTCTTTTAGAGAGCATTTTTACACAGCTTCGTTTGTGGGCAGCCGGATGGTTGCTGTTAAAACTGAGAAGTTGCTTTGTGTTAGTTGCCTTCCTGTAGACCGTCGTCTCAATTTCACCGTTAGGCGTTCTCCTGATGAGGACATCAAGGAAAGGCAGCTGCTGCTCTTGTTCCTCTTCCCGCGTGAATTGTATGGCAGGAAATATTCCATTGAGCAAGTCATGGAACTTTTGCACCATGTTCCCCTTGACCATGACAAACGTGTCGTCGACGTAGCTGCGCCAGAAGACCGGCTCATGCTGGGCGAAGGCGATATTTTCTAGCTCCTGTAGAACCAGTTCTGCCACTTAGCCGGAGATCGGGGAGCCCATGGGAGTTCCTTTGATCTGTTTGAACGTTTCTCCAGCAAAGGTCAAGTACGTTTTCTCGCAGAATTTGAATAACCTCATAAGGTGTTCAATTTTGATTGGGCATCGAGCCTCATTGTATGCCTTTTCAAGTCTCTTGCGCAAGACTTCGCGCGCCAGATTTGGGGGTATGGATGTGAATAAAGAAGTCACATCGAAAGAGACCATGATTTTGTCCGATTGAATCGTCCGATCTCGAACGTCCTCAAGGAATTGGGAGGCTGATTGAACTGAGGTAGTCGAGTTGCCTTGGAGGAATTTCAGTTTTCTTTACATCCACTTTGCCAAATTATAAGTAGGGCTGCCTTTGAGGGCAACAATTGGCCGATGTGGGACATTTTTTATCTCTTTTTTATCTCCCTCGTGGCTAACTTTGGAAATTTTCCCCTGTCTAGTTAGTGCAAGAGCTTGTTGGACATCGACGTTTGGTCAATTGTGTGCGTTTTAACCCCCTGGGCACTGTCCTCTACTCCGGTGACGGTCAGGGACGTCTCATCTTTTGGGAACCCATGAAAGAGGGTCAGCCAGCAAGTACCCTCGTGGCAGGACGTCTGCCGAAAACACAACCTCCACGACAACAGTGGATGCTGTCGCGGGATCTAGTGCCTGCGGACATTGATAATCGAGGGATAACAAGCATTGAGAATCACCCTTCTGTCAACCGCATTCTCGTTCAGGCGAGAGACGGCTATCTAGTCATGTTGGATGTGCAGAGGTAGGACTTCCTTTTAAATTCTATTTTCAGCATTCATTCTTCGACTTGCTTTCATTTACTAAGGAGTTCAAACGCCTGCGTAAATCACCTTAAAAATCACCTCATCATAACCAGTAAATAGGTTTTTTTAAACTGTGAACTAATAAGAACTTTCAAATTCTTTCAATGAAAATTGCGTTTCATGGTTGGAATCGTTTGCGTGCCTCTCGGAAGTGTGCGCAGAGTCGTCTCGTTCTCAGTCTTTTAGACTTTAGGCAAGGTTAGTGCAAGAGACACAGATGTCAAGTGACTGAAGGCAAACGACTTGGAGAGATTCGGTATGGTTTTATTCCCGTTTGATTGAAGCTTCCGAGTAATTTTCTCCTCTTTTGCTATAAGCCACTTATTTGCTTACTAAAACTTAATTACCATATAAATTAAAAGGCCTGAAGAGAATTTATAGAAAATAAACGTGTGTTTGCCAATAAATCTTCCAAATTTTTCAATGGGAATTTTCCCAAATTTTTTTAGCTTCATAAACATTTAAGCTCGCTTGAAATCTTTGAAGGGGACTTCATTTGCCAGTTTAACCAGCTGCTTTCTTTATCCCATTAAAATCCTAGTGGTGTCGTGATGGCTCAGTTCCCCGGAATAATCAATACCCTCGAATTCATGCGCAGCCGAATCTCCCCCTGCGGTGTGTTCGTATTCTCCGGTTCCGAAGACGGCACTCTCCATGTATGGAATTCAGAAGCAGGTGAGCCTTCACTACGCTTCTGCTGAATCCACCCACACGAATCTGTTCTGTTTGATAAAACTGTTTTTGTCCCTCCAATCTCGTCCAGGTGAAAACGTCAGGATCTACGATCAACTGGGCGTTTCCTCACCTATAGTCTCACTGGACATTCATCCAATTGAAAATGTTTTTGCAGTGGCCTCCACTGGACAAACGGTGCCCCTTCTTATTTGGCTCTTCGACCCCAAATATGGTATGTAGTGGAGCTTGCTCATGTCTACGTATGTCACTCAGACATTGCAACCCAGAGGACCACCTTTTAAACCTGTGTTGCTTTGATTTGTTTTCAGAAACCGATTTTCAATCATCCGCGAAATCGGCTCACAAAATTGATCAACATGAGAAGTAAGTAGTTTATACGTTGTGTATCATTTATGTGGTGAGAAAACATGATGTCGGTTAGAACATTAGTGAGTTACGTTAACGATCAGTGAACGTTAATCAACCAGTGTCCCGATATAAACCGGCAAAACAATTAGCTTGTGGCTCAACGTTTAGAGAGTTATACTTATGTTCAAAAGGTCATGGGTTCGAGCCTCAGATGGTGCACCACATGGGTTTGAGTATGACGACGGCTGACGATGGTTAATAAACCAGAAACGGTCATTCCAGTCTCCTTTGCCCTTGCCGGCAATGCTATCTACCTGAACTATTAGCCGTTGTGCTGCTGCTAGCGGGTTAGTGAGTGAGCCCGGAGTCAGA
The DNA here is from genome assembly GCA_036362985.1 of Ligula intestinalis. Classification (NCBI taxonomy): domain Eukaryota; kingdom Metazoa; phylum Platyhelminthes; class Cestoda; order Diphyllobothriidea; family Diphyllobothriidae; genus Ligula; species Ligula intestinalis. The sequence goes on along the minus strand of JAYGXS010000003.1, from coordinate 1,216,389 downwards.
GCGAGCCAACTCAGTTCCGTTCGCGATCGGTGAATGTTTATTCACGAGTGCCAAAGTACTAGTTGTCATCATTTGCGAGTTGACCGTCTGCCGTCACTACTAAGGGTTGAGTAACTCATAGAAAACTCCAAATGCCGTGGGCCTCATAAGTATTTGTCTACTAAAGTTACGGCCACGTCCAGTTACGTTCATGGATCACGTTACGAGACGTTGGGCTCAATCTAGATCCCCGCCAAGTAGACGCATAGCTGCCCGGCATATGTGCAGAAAAGGAAGTGAGAAGACGTAGACGCGACCATTAAGACTAAAAAACTTTATTCATCTGACGCTTTGGGTTCTACCTCAAACCCCTTTTTAAAGATAACCGTAGGTATTTGATAGAAGAGATTCTTCGGGAAACAGGAACACACTTTATTGTTAATTTTCGACACTGGCACACCAGGACGAAACTCGCATTGTTGGCTATTGTCCATACAATAAAGGCCGCGAGTTTTTAGAAGCCATCAACTCTGACGACCCGTGCATCAACAGGCACGTTGATTTGGATTCAATGTACACCAATCTTCAAAAAGCCTGGAAAGAGGGCCAACCACCAAAACATGCTATTGACCATGGACGACGCAGCATAATCGATTTTTGACACGTTAAAAAATGCGAACTGCTCTGCACACAATTCCCTTTGCGTCTGAAGACGACCTGGTGTGCCAGTGTCGAAAATTTACAAAAACCTTTGTTCCTGTGTCTCGAAGAATCTCTTCTATCAAATAATATTTCTCGGGATGCCTTTTTTCCAGTTCATACGAAAGCATTAGGTATGGCTAATTCTTACACGGGAAACTGCGGTATTTCTAGGGCAGGGTCGCTATGCTATTTCCTACGTATGACAGTTAACGGCTTTCCCTTCGTCGATGATTCTTGTTCCTGGTGCATGAATTGCTTGATAGTCGTTATCTGGTGACATTTCGTCACCCAGTTGCTGCTCAGCAAGCTGACTAGCCATCACAAGCGTTTAAAAATGTGTTTTCCCGCGCGCTCCACGAGCGGTTGATTGCTTTGGCCAAACTTATTCTCAGCAACGAACATAGTCAAGTCAAGTCCAATTTATTAAAGGAAATATAGGCAAATGCCTTTGAACTCCCTCTTGGTACATAGGATTTAAGAAATGCATCGGCATAGCCGAACGTTCCAAAGAAGTCGTTGACACAATTTCAGACAACTAATCGCTTGTTTCAAGTAATAAACTCACACTCAGTTTACACGAGCCAGCAGTGTAACTGAGGAAGAAGACCAGACAGTAAAAAAACTCTTGAGGCTTGCTCATAATTCAAAATGGAATTTCATTTGTGGTTTTTAGGAGAAAAATTGTCGCTCGTGGGGAAGTATGTGAATGATAGGGGCATGATGCTTCTGTGAATGTTGACGACAGCCATGGCGTCCATGACGAATAATATCTACATCCGAAGGACCATACGAGGAGGAGACCTTGGAGTCGCGAGAACGTACCGAAGACCAGAGATGTGACCATGATACGCCTTTGCTGTGCCAAGAGCCGAGGAACCCGCCAGGTCGTCAGCAGTCGGTCGATAAGAGAAAGGGTGTGACAGGGCCGCGTAGCCTATGACCATAGGTAGGGTAGATGCGACCTCAGACACGATCGGTACAGCTTGCATAGTGAGCAGAGACGCCATAGCTAGCTAATGGCTGAAACTCATTTGGTTGAAAACTAAAAATAATAATACTTACAAATTACTATTAGTATATATTTATATCATTTCTAGCATTTCAAGGTTTGGATGTAGAGCGCTTCAATTTTTGGATTCGGAACACTTCAGTGATTGGATTTGGAGTACTTAATCGCGACGATACTCATTAAATCGGTCTAGGTTTGCCTTAAAAACATCCACGGAAGGCGACATGACAATATCCGCAGGAAGGGCATTCCATGCCTGGATTACCCTCTTAGAGAAAAATAATTTTCTTGGGTCAGGTCTTGCCCCAGTCACACGTAATTTGAGGGGTGTCCTCGCAGCACGTGCTGCACGTAATTGTCACCTCTCATGAGAATTTCTGCCTCGTTACCTTTGGATGTGTTGTCGAGTCTCTTCAGATGCGTTGCGACTTCTGCATTGGCCTCATTTCTCTGCATTTTTACTGGGTGTTTGGGAATTCACGTCAGTAGCAGTCTTCCAGTTTCTCCGGGGTTCGCCGGCAGCTCTCTCAGAGCTGATGAACAAGTTCTATCCTGGTAACAGTCGTTATCGAGCTACGCTTAACTCTACATCCGGATGTACCTGGGTTCCGAGTCTCTTTCTTTGGTCGTTGGGTGATAGGTATAACAACGTTCCAACCTTGAGGGAACCATGATCTTGAGGGTGTGAAGTGTTTGCTTTTGGGTGTCCTCGGGGCCTCAGGGCTCCTAATTTTAATACGCATCTCGTTCATTGGCCTGCTCAGTAGAAACTGCGTTTCACCTTTCATCGCTAAAACTAACATGGGAGTGATCGTCGAAGTAAAAGTTACTGATATGTAAGTTTTCATAATTTGTTTACGTTTGAAGGATGCACTTCCCGGAGAAACATTTTTCAACATCGACAAGAAATATGTGGAAAAACACAATATTTTGCATGCTATTGAATTTGTAAGTGATGAAGCAACTTATGACCCAGTCTGTATAATTGTAGTTCCAGCGTCGATAACGTTGAGAACGGGAGAAAGGAAAGGTGACGGTATGACTGACAAATGCGCACACTTTCTCAGCAAAATTTCTCTGTTGAACATTCTATATAGGACTAGGTACCTGAGCCAAATGTAAATGCAAGTCGTTTTTTGCAACTTTTTCTGATAGTTTCAGAGATAATCCTTTTTTATATTTCTCAATATTATCTCAGTCTGGCAATTCATAATTTAAAAAAACACGTGGTAAGTCTAATGCGTTTCTTTCCTATTAAAAGACATTGCCCCAGTGTGGTTGCGATTTAAGCCTGTGTACGAATTTGTTTCTTAACGCATCGGACTCTCTGTGTTCAAAACGCACGACCTTTTTTTAAAAAAAACCACTATCTGTTAAATACCTCCGATAGCATTTTAAAATTATATCTATGGAAAAATGACAACGCGTAGATAAATGCCCAAACCAATTTAATATTTTCAAATAAACGGATGGAACTCATGAAGGATAGGAAGGATTTCTGTAAGCATATTCAGGCAAGAGCTCCAAACCCGCTTAGTGATCTTCATTTTTAAGCAATAGGGCAGTGAGAGACATCTAAGACACCGCGTTGCTGGTACCTTAATTCCCTAATTGGAATGTCAGATTGGCTCTTGTTTCGCTAAAAAACTGTCGTGATATCCTTCTGTTGCTTTCTGATCGTCTTTATACCCAGAAAATTAAATCATTTTGTCCAAAATAAGCAGAATGTTTTGCTTCCCATGTTGTCTCGCCTACGCTTCAGGACTTCTCGATGTAGTTAAAACACCTCACGTCATAGAGCAATCAGCCCATTTATGCGGCGATGCCTTATGGTGCGATTCCTCCTGTCTGCTGACCATTACAATTCGCCCTTTTAGAGAAACGCCTACAAATGCTGAGGATATCCTAAGCGCGGCCAACGAAGTGCGTCAGTATCAACAGGAGACCCGACAGTTTAGGCGAATTCTACGAAAGTTGGATAAAGTCACGGTATGTCCTGGCTGGAAAACTCTCAGGTTCCAGCAAGAACGGATAGGATAGTTTTCCATTTGTCAACCGCAGTTGGCTATTTATATTTTAAGTAGTTCATCCTAAGATGGAAACTGAAAAAGTGGAACCAATTCCCGAATACATAAAATAAGCTGATACTGAACCAAATCGGCTATACCTTAATAGATGAACAAGTGAAGTAAGTTGTATTCCAAAGGTAATATAATGCAAAGAAAGAAAATCTTTCGAAAATCGAGTTGTTCTCGTGAATTTGCAAGAAGTGACAGACGAAATGAAAAGTGGGGCCGGGGACTTGCCCACTAGCATTTGGTTGGGGAGGGGAGAGCAGGCAGGCAGACACTCATGTTAGGACGGAAGGTGCAAATGCAAAATTACTGATCTTTAAAGATAGCAATAATGGCCAGATTTAATAGATCTATGGCATTTCGAGAGAGCTCTTCAGTTGCTGCCGCTCATTGCGTAACGCGAATCCCGTAAAAGAAAATACTAATTGAATTCATACAGAAAAATCGATACAAACACAGGGTCATTAGAAATGGCTAAGAGGCCAATTAATAACATAAGAAGTCAAAATGCTGTGGTCTGCAAAAAAACGGGGAAAGACGTCTGAGATAATAATCTTGGGAGGGGGAATGTGTAAACAGGGAGGCAATGTTAACAAGGCAGAGTTAGGTTCACTACATGCTCCAGCTGTTTACACAAGTCGGATTTGAACCGCTGTGTGTAGGCTGCCTCCAGGTAGCGTAATGAGCGAGTTGTTCGTGCCCGACGCATGAACCGCTATCCCACTTTCAACTCCCCTCACCCCAAACGCTACCTGTTACAGACTTATCCTCTCCCATGCCATGAACGTCTGACCCCCTCCCCCCCCCCAGCAAACGCTCTAGTGTGAAAATCCCCAGCCACACTTTTCATTTCGTCTGACGACTAGTCGCTGTTATCTGCCAGCGATTACATCCATAACATTTCATTCAAAGAAGCTACAAAAGAAGCTGTTAATAATTCACTTACTACAGTAGCACAAGTGGCACTTTTCGCAACTGATGCATTTTTCCATGTAAATTCCCTGTACCCTGCTAGCATCAGCTCCGCCTCCCTTTTTAGTTCACCTTTGCGATATCGATTATTTCTTGCGAAGTGCATTATCTGTAGTACTGCACCATTCTTTTTTACGAGATTACGTACCCAAACGCTGAACCTCCTCCCCTATACGGATTCCATGCTGTATCCACACTCTCTCACGACGAAGGACATAGGCATAATTTACCAACAAGAAAATATTTTCGAAAATGTGTAAAAATATATGCAAAGCTCTTTATTAAACTTAGTAGAGGTCCAGTTACCTCGACATAAAAGGGCAATGAATCAAACAAATAATACTATTATCATACGTTTTGCCTTGTGATTCACTACCGAGCCCTGCTAGCAGCCATTCAACGGCTAGCACATATTATAGACAGAAATACCTTTCCGACAAAGATTAGGGAGACTAACTTGGCCATTTCTGGCTTATTAGCCATCATCAGCCAACCATACCTAGCCGCAGGAGTGGTGCCTCCCGAGGTTGGGTATGGCTAGTTTATCACAACTAATAAGCTAGAAATGGCCATTCCGGTCTCCCTGGTCTTTGTTGATTTTGTGTTTCGGCCAGTTCATCATATAGATTTGTATGTGGTTAAGTTGAGTTATCAACAAAATACACACACGGACGCCTACTATTGCCTGACAGCCGGTTTACAGCATACAGTATATAAAGGGCTACCGAATATTATATATGCTGCAGCCTCGCCTATGCGGAAACTATCTGTTACCTGGGTACACGTTTGAAAAATGCTTATCAGGTATTAAATGAATCATGTCAATAAATTATAAATTTTTAAAAATTAATTGAGTCCGAATGAATATTGGTAAGTTGCTCACATCAGATGATGAAAGTTTAAAAAAATAACTAATTAGTCCTTAACTACTCTAATTACTAATGAAAAATTATGAATCTATTGGTGCTCTATTGAATTTACCGATTTTACTTGATTTAAATTCTAAAGGTGCATTCATTGGAATGTATTATAAATAAAAACACTCTAAACGTACTTTTTCAACCTGATGGACTCAAACTAGTTAATCAGCCCGTCGTAAACAAAGGATTAACGTATTTTGCTTCCTGAAGGGAACTAGAATCTCCTGTGAATCTCCTGTTAGCAAAAAAACTATGTGAAAAAAGTCATCCATTTTATCCGCTTTTGTTTTTCTGTCTAGCAACCGCGTCGGCGTGGTTCAACGTGCAATCTCAGCAACGAGGATCGAATACCTGAAGGCATGGTAGAGATGTCTACGGTAATTGCAAAGTCGCAAGATTCATTTGGTTCTATGCTTTAGCATTTGTGCCGTTCGTTCGTTGATTAACCTTTTCCGATCTTTAATGGAACTCTGTCTTGGAGCTTTTTCCCACGTCCCGCCAATGGCCACACAGCTGCCAGTCATCTAGGCAGATAACATTGCCGGAAAATACAAGGAGACTGGAATGGCTATTTCTGACTTATTAGTCGTCATCAGCCAGTCAAACCCAACCTCAAGTGATGCACCACCCTGGGCTCGAACTAAATATTGTTTGATCAGAAGCCTAACGTTCTAGCCATTGAGCCACGGGCTCGTAGTCTTACCGGTTTATTTCGCGATATACTGACCCTCGTTGATTAAAGTTCCGTCTTATTACACTCATATAGGACCAAGGAGGCCAGGCGAGGTTCTCATTTGTGCCCCTCTCGGCCCAGGAACCGGTTACCCCGCGCGGCGAACGGGGGAAGGCCGACGGCACCGAGGAGGAATGCAGCTCTGCCATTGAAAATAATTTAGCCCTCATACGGAGCAGAGCAGGAAGCGCCACACTCGTAACCGCTCTCTATGACTATACTGCACAGCGTTCTGATGAGCTCAGCCTCCTCCAAAATGATCAAATTGAGGTGTTCTTTAAGGACACGGGCACTTGGTGGGCTGGGCGTAATCTTCGTACAGATGAAGAAGGCTACTTTCTGTCCTCATATGTTAGCCAAGGTAGGTAACTCGATTATTTTTTTCCATTTTTCTATCCCAATTGGCTTATAGGACCAACTTCACAACAATGTATCATCCACAGATGGTGTATTATCCCTGAGGAAGCTAGTTTAAATGCTTTGGGGACAGCCCTTATCAAGTTACCACTGCCGACAGTTCGATCGTCATTTCCGACGATATCCAACACGATCTTCTGCAAGCTGAGTGCTGACGGGGCGACTATTGCTTTATTATAGTGAAAGTAGACTTGCCAGAGCTACCCCACTCTCCGACCACTCCTACATCTGTATCCGATATCAACACAAAGTCGAGAACACCGAAGATGGGGAAAGGTTAAGGTGGTGTGCGCAAACACAGTCCAAAGCGTGCCACGACAGCATTACCCTGCTTAGTAGGCTTCAGCGTGTATAAAAGCGCCAAAAAGACCACATTACGAAAGAGCTATTCCAGCCTGACCCTCAGTCCGTCAGTCAGCCACTGCACACAACAAGACACACACTGGAGTGACTGCGGTTTCCGAGTTATCCCACCAGTTGGCAACCCTCCAAGCAACGGCTTTTAACGCGCACCGTGACGGCTTCGAGCGCATTAGATTGTTTTCAGTGAGGAAAGAAATGCGCTGAGGGTCGACCTCACTCACTCTCCCCCACTGACAGCAACAGGCCACCGTTAAGTTGATCGGCCGCCTGGGCGGGTGTGTGCATTGGCTGACGATGCCTGCGAACCCAGCTACGCGCTCCACCATACGATTTGGCCCCTTTAAAACACACACAGATATACATAACTATGGGAGTAGTAAGAGTCAGCGCTCCCTGACTCCCAGTGTCAGTCATCAGCCCCTTTACACGCAACAGACACTGGGCTGATGATGTGTCCGGTACTGCAGAACGAAATACAGAGCATGCTATGTCGGATAACTTAAGGTGGCCATCAATAATTAAAATGATTATGAATAATTTATTAAGTTGAGATTTCAACCCATAGTAGTAGGTAATTGTACACCGATCTGTTTCAGGATGTACCCATCCTGGTTAATGCCATTGCAGGCTTGGCACGCCCAAGCATGGTGCAAGGCGAATAGTAATGTTACTTACTACGTTTCAGTAACGTTTATATTTTTAGGTATAACTGACAAAGACATAGGACTCTAGGATGGCCGTTTCTGGCTCATTGACCGTCGTCAGCTAGCGACACCGAACTCCATTGCTGTTGCTGAAATTGCTGCCACACTCGTGCCTCGAACCCGCGTCTCTCCGGTCAGAGGTAAACGTCCCAACTATTGAGCTACGGGTCCGCTGTCTTATGGGTTTTAGATCGGAAGTATATGGTGGCCACCTTTGTGCGACAAATTGAAAAAAGTGTATCTAATCGGGCTCCTTATTCGAGTGCGCGCCAAAAAAATTGCAGAGGTGTAAATCAAGGCATTGAGTAGATTTAAGTGGATTTTTATTATAAGTGACCACTTTAAGTGGACTCTACAGGACACCCCTACGGTGCCTTCAGTTAGTTGCCAATTAACAAAGCTCTTGAAAACCAGAATCTGAAGTAAATACGCGAGGGACTAAGGACAATTGCTATGACAAAAGTCTATGTTACTCTTCGTTGCTTCCACGGAAGCCCTCTTTTAAACCTTTATCCGCAGTGGATACTTATCCAGTTTAGCGGCCAAAGATAGCTTACTTTGTTGCTTGCTATCTTGAGACTGTTGTCCATTTTAGAACGTGTGTTTGTTTGTGTGACTGAGATTCCAGTAATTAAGTGGGTACCGTCATGGGGTTACTGGCTAGCTAACAGGAAGGCATGAACAAAAAAACGATTTCATTTGTTGGGTTACTGTTGAAATCGATACTACTGCGTAAATAACGGCATTTCGACAGTCATGATCTACGAAGACTGTTATAGTCCACTAAGTTTGGCGTCGCCAGTTGTTATAGCCCAGTATTTCGAACCCGACTAATAGGCAGAAGAAGGCAAGAGAGCAGTCTTGATAGACAATGGCTTTATTCAAACTTACACAAAGACTGTGGGGCTTGCAGGACTGTCCGGTCCGTCGGAGTCCTTAAGCTTGTCCACTCCAGCATATATATGCAGTTCCGGTCTTTCGAGAATGCTCCTAGCATATGGCCTGCTCCCAAACACTCTGGAATAATCTTGACTGCGCCCGCTGCGCCTGCTATTTGGGTGGTCATCTAGCTTTCTTGTCTCACGGCGTATGCGTAGGTGTGGGCGTCTGCCATGAGGGCGTGACGTACTCCGGGCGGCCCTTTTCACCGACTGCCGTGAATGAAGGGGGGTTCCCGCCTCCGTAACAAAGTCCATCGTGTGACCGACGGAGGGAGTGCACAACTGACTGACGACTTGCGCAGTCTCTCCTGTCTCCTTCACCTTGCTGTCGATGTTGCGGCAACTGACAGTGAATGACGAAAGAAACCACTATGTGCCTGTTGGCACAATCTTGCTGGTCCCTATGACATATGCAAAGCCTTTATAAGGCGTATTGGACCTCAAGGGTCACGTGATTGCAGTTCTCGGCCTGCTTCTTGGACAGTCAATCATAGGTGCCACGAACCGCTATTGGTCGGGTGAATGATCAAGTGGCCAGTGACTCACTCTTGCGTATAACGCTTACGTATTCACGTCCATCTTATGCTAGCGAACCGAGGCGCGCGCGCGTGCAGAAACCGAGCTTGCCACGCGTCGGGACTTCAGATCACCTTGCTGCATGCACACTTCTCATTGATGTTTTCCCTTCTTTTCCTATACGGAACCAGGTGCCTTGGGCAAACCAATGGCTTAGAACCCTTCAAGGTTAGCATAAAAGCCTCGTTATGAAAGAATCATTTCATCCTGTCGCTCAGTCCTACTGTAGTGGTCTGAGTAGTGTTTGTGCATAGCTCACTACAATCATCAGCTAAAAATTCCAGGTTGGAAGTCGCGTGTCGGGGCTCCAGACCACCACTGGGTTTCTGAACAGAGTACATTACTCTCATTGATCGTTTCCCTTCTCTCTCTCTTAACGGAATCAGGTGCGATACTTGTCGTGCTTTGGGCAAATCCACGGCTAAGAACCCTCCAAGATTACGATAAAAGCCTCGTTATGAAGGAGTCATTTCATCCCGTCACTCAGACGTACTCTCTATTAAAGGATTTCCATAACGACCGAGTTATTTCTTCAGGTTGGCGGCTTTGGAAGTTACGGCTTTACAGCGCGTCGAGGATATTAAAAGCCCAACGAATTCATTACCAACAGGAATTCATCGAAGTTCTGTAAGGGGGATTTGTCAGGTTCTGCTCACTCTACCTTCTCCCTCCCGCGTACCAGCAGACTGTTGGAACCTGTAAAAGAGCGCGTAATGGGATCAAGCAGCGTGTCAATATTCAGCACTAGGAAACCACTTATAGAGGACAGCACACAAAAATAAAAGAATCTGGATTTTTATTGAGTGCATCTTTATTGTCTTTGCTACTTGAAGCTCTTGTCTCTATCCATATGGAGAAGAAAGTCTGCTGTTGAACCATCTTATGTATAAAAATTGGTGAAACTTTTGAGTTTTATTCACGATATTAACTGAACCAACGACTTGTGGCTTACATCCATTTGCGTACAAAAAAGTGATTCGTTCACTTTATTCGTAAGTTACGGCATAAAAAACGAAAACATTCTAAATCTGACAATTGAGGAGAATATAAGTAAACCAGATGGGCTGGCTGTAGCGGCTGTGGTCACCTTACATCTTGCTTCCGTCTATCTTCCAAGGAGAAGAAAAGCAATATAAGTTTAAAACTAAACTAGAGTCTTCTATAGTGACTTAGTCGGAAACACGTTTCTTCAGAAAAAGATACAAAATTTGTAAAAAAAGAATTTTTGGATTGCCTTAAATTTGCGAAAAATCCCATTGAAAATGTCAGAAGATGAATTGGTGAGCATACGTTTGCTTTCGATAAATTCTCGTCAGGCCTTTACATTTCTATAGTAATGAAATAAATAAATTATGCTGGTTGGTAGAAAGTTAGTGCGGTTATCAGGGGAGAAGGAAGGGGGGATTGGGCCGCTAATCCAAAAGCCAGCAGCTTATCACCTCGCTCGATTACCTGTCCCCCCAACGCTTGTCAGATTTTGACCACGATCCTTCATTTCCCCTCTTCTGACAACTTTACTATTTTTCTACCAAACAGCATAGTTTATTTATTTCATTACCATATAAATGTAAAGGCCTGATGAGAATTTATCGAAAACCAAAACGTGTTTTCGCCAATTAATCTACTGAAAAAGATATTTAAAAGAGTAATGACAGGGAGATTAGTCAATTTTGAATGGCATGAGGATTTATGAACTTCGAGGCAGTAGTAGCCTTGACTTGGCAAGCTGAAGAATAGTAGGGCTATTGCACTTGGTTCGTACGCTCCTTGTTAATGACATCGCTGAAGTGTGTCATAGGCACAATATAATTTCTATTATATTATTAACAATTATCATAACGTATAATATATGTTAATTATGTATTATTAATATTATTATATTATTCATTGCCATTTTTTAGAAAATCTACGACAATCCCACTCTGCAACGAGCCTTTGTCGGGATGAGACATTTATTCTTCAGGGACAAGGAGGAAACCCACAAAATCAGCCGACTCCTACTTCCCGTTTCGCTCTGGCGTCAGATGATCATCATCATGCATCAGGAAGTAAACTAGCAATGTGGAAGCACGAGGTTAACCGGAAGAGCGATTCTACCGGAGGTGTGGAACTTTCGGTCATTAGTCCACAGGCCGAAACAACAGCCGATCAAACTAGAAGAAAATCAAGGTAGTTTTGGACATAGTACTTACCGCAAGAGGCATTTAAATTAGAATCAATACTGCACACGTAGAACCTCCATTTGGTGAATCCCTTTGGGCATAAACATGAAGGCTTGCCCTTTTATTGAGCATAAAAGGAGGTAAAAAAGCGGAACTCATAATAGATGTCAAGCTATAGTAGAGAGGTGTCGCACCGTCTCACTGCTGGCACAATCCACACTGCACAGTGGTTTCGATTATCATCTTGTAATCAGAGCTAATTTTTTGCTATCCTTTAAAGATTTATCAATTCGGCGTTTGACAAGTACCGTTTGCCGATAGAAGTGAATAGGCGAGTTCCAAAAAGCAGTTTAAAAGAAGAAAATGCGATCACTGTAACAAGATTGGAAAATTGTCATCCAAAGAACTATAATGTAGTAGAAGAAGTCCTTGGGAAAACGATATTCTGCTGCGTGAATTGTCGTCACTGGCTCACCAGGTCGTCGCCCGGCAGATGAGAGTCTGAGGACTATACCCTTTCCAAAAGGACTTCTTCAACCGAATAATTTTTATTTTCATGAAGTTTCGGATCCTATCGAGAATCCTTAATCATAGGTAACCGTAGGATACTGTGAGACATGCGCAGATAGGTATGATACATGCAAAAGTTGCACGACATTTATAGTTCGTAGTGGTCCTCCGCAGGCGTACTGTAAGTAGCAGCTCCTGCTACCACCGCTCGCTGTCTTTATTGGTGCGGTGATGGCTTGACACTTTGCTTTCGGCCCATAAATTGCCGCAATTTCGTTGTAACAATCCTCAATATGGTTGGGTTCTCTTCGTCTTGCACAGCACATTTGTGGGTGCATTTCCAGAACTGAACCTCTGCAAGAGTTTGAAAGCCAAGGACAATAAACCGATCGTCTAAATGCTCAACATGCCTGGGAATGCGAAACTTCATATTGATTAATAAGTTATCCTTATTAAATATCTTACTTCAAATTATTTGTCTGACTTTTTACCAGCAGACAAAGACGTTGGCTTTAAAATGCGCATGCCTGGGTAAAATGGTATTTTCAAATTTTTATTTTATTTTTTGATGTGTCCTAGACAGTATTTTAGTAGGGCAGGCTGCCTATGTTTAGCCTTCTTTCACCTAAACCTTTATTGTCAACCAACAGAATTTCACGTGATTTTGCCTTGAAACCTAATGATTGCGTTACTTGTTGTTTAGGAAAGAGCGACCACTTCCACCAAGCATTCCCAAGAATTCATTCGCCCTGGAACCTTTGCCGCCAAGTAGGCGATTGCCTCGTCCGAAAAGCAAGCAGCTGAAATAAATGTTTAATTTTATACAAAAGAACGCTCTTTTAACCACTTCTGATTGTCCCGCTCTTTTAATCTTTTTTTATCGACGCGGTTCTTTTTAAAATATTATAGAATTTTTCTTCAGTGTTCTATTTTGGAAAAAGGTTGAGACCATAACGACAGTAAAGTCATTGCAAACTGTGAGAATTTTGAAATAATATTTCCAAGTAATGCGTATCTCTCTCCCTCTCTCATTAAGGAATCTCAGCCAGCTTGTTAGGTGATGGATCGTTCAGGTTGCTTTTGGCCAAGATTGCAAGTGAGCCGGGACACTAATATGTTGCAGTTGGAGAATAGATATGCGTCTCCCTGCAAGGGTCGGGCCGGATGCAACAACTTCTCTCCTTTTCCTAAACACCAGACCAAGGAGATCCACTTAAAGTAAAAGATATTGACTTCAGTACGCTCATTCCCCGGTTGGTCATAGTGTGTGCATTTGCTGATTTAAAGTCGTTCAAACGAGAATCGAAATAGCAAGTGATATTGAAGGGCCGAAATCAGTCTAAAACCACGAGCAAAAGCACGTCAACTTGTAATGAAAGAGGTCGCATAAGAATGCCACATAGTCACATTTTGGGGTTGGAGGAAATGGGCCTACCCTCGATGTCAAGGCTCGTATGTGCACCTTGTTCACGTTTTGTGGTGCAGCTGCGCTCTCCAGGTCGATAGAAACTTACAAAATGACAACCCTGGTAGAACATAGAAGGCGATCAATACGCCATTAGCAGCGCCTTTGAGGTTGGCATATCTTGGTATATTGGAAATGAAATCGAGATGGTAGACCCGAGGGAAGAATAATTGGCAGAATGAGTGTGTGAATATTTTTAATAAGTTAAGGCTTGACGTTAATGCAAAATATCTCCGTTTCAGATAACTATAACAATCAACAACCAGAGTGCTATTTCGAGTGTGCGAGGTATCAACCTGAAGAAGTAGAAGGTCAAGGCTTGGACACCCGCTGGGGATTCTGACTTAAATGATGTACCCATGATGCAACTGAGGCATCAGCAGTAACTAAAATAACCTGAAATCAATTAAAAGTGGACAAGGGATAGGAATCTCTTTGAAATGACGGAATGCGTCCACAATTAATGCAATCTAAGAAATGTAACGTTTTTTGCCGCGTAAATGGTTAGTATGTGGTAACACCGATTGGCTCACAAGGAATAAAGCGTCATGTGAAATGCCACCGTTTTCAAAAATAGGGATATTGGAAATAAAGGAATGGGTATGAGCATGGGCCTTACTGGGATCAAAACTGAAAGCTCCTACATAGTGGCTTAGTGAGAGAAGTTAAGTAGCCCCAGAGAAGCATTAATATCCAGTCAGTAATAAAATTAATTTGGTTAGTCAGGCAGGAATTAGACGTTAACGTTGTAGTGTTTCATTTCATTATAGACCAGCTACAGACATCATCAAAATATAGAGACAGTACGGATCGAGCAAACCGTAGCACTTCATGATATGGTTGTGCAAACTTAGATAGATGTTGAATATTAAGAAGGTACTGGATCGTTTGCGTTATTCAGGAGAAAAAATGGAATGCTAGGACTTAATTTGACCAAGAAAAGATATAAGTGGGATAGGTTTCTAGTTGCTTGTTACCAGTTCAGTCGTCTGTATACCTCACAAACTGCCCTTATATAAAGTCTGGCAGTGCAATATCCAAGGCACTGTTTTTAAGTGGATCAAAAGTTTCGTGTCACGCAGGCTGCAAAAAGTAAATGTTAGTGGCATAGAATCCAAATGGGTACCACCCGAAAGCGGTGTTCCGCAGGGATCAGTCTTAGGCCATCTTCTATTACTCCTTCATATAAATGACTACATTCAGCATCTGAACTGTGAAAATATCATGTTTTAAGATGATAACAAAAGTTGAAAAATCATTAGCTATGCTGGCGATGCACAAAAACTACAGGAAAACTTGACATTTTATATATCTAAGTGCATAGTGTTACGTTTGGAATGTGGGCGGAGGCGTTTTCTCAAACACGAGTACTATCTGAAAGGGACTGCACCAGAAGAAGTGAAAACGCATAAAAGTCTAGGTATTTGGACAGCTTCAAACCAACTGCCTTCTGAACATGTTAAAAGGTCCATCCAAAGGGCGAAGACCATCATGCATTGGATCAGGCGAGCTTTCTACTCAAAGTGTTTGCACAACTTTTTAGAACTTTCGTTAGACTGTATTTGGAATACGGAATTCCAGTATGGATACCGTGGTTGAAGAAAAACAGTGACCCTATCGAGCAGATGAAACGATGGTCCTAAAGCTCTGTCTTTTACTGAAAGATTGATTAAGCTTTTATTTTTTCCCTATCCTATAGACACTTGAGGTGCAGCCTGCTGTAGGCATTCCGTATTATCAACATGCATGCCTGTCTGTTGAAATCTGAAGAACGTGAAGGTCCATGCCTAGATCCACGTAAGTTTTCCTTCAGGTAGCGGTTGGTCCGACCGTGGCACTCCCTCTTAAGCGAAATGGTGACATTGGATACTGTCATTGTGTTCAAATGGTAGGTAGTTTACTTCATTTTTATAATGAACGACTCTTGCTGCACGACTTTATCCAGCCGAGCCTTGCCTGCCGGGCCGTGGAAGAGTAATCAAACATCTGTCGCCAATTAAATAAGGCGGAATTATCGATTGCCTATGAGTGTATGCGCCAGCGGGTCGATAATACGCGGAGTAGATGACTTATCACGGGTATAAGCTCTGGCAGGGCGAAAGCAGAGTCGGTGCGGCAAGTTCCCACATATGTATCACACAACTATATATTTACTGTAACAATGATCTTGTAAACTTTACATTGACTATATTTCAGGCTGTCTATATCATTGCAATTTTAACCAACTTTTACACTAATGAGGTCACCAAAGGTTGACGTCCGTAACCCTTAAAAAGATACACAAGCATATACCTGAAAGGAGAACTTTTCCAGAATGTCAGTACAAATTCAAAGGAGATCACGATACAATAGATATGACCATGAAATCCAACAACTGGAAATAGGGGGTCCGTATCCATAAAAAGCACGTGAATCTTAACAAAGTCTTCCACGGTGCGACCAATGTCGGTCTGTTTTCCTGCTACTAACACCACCTGTCCCATATTTGGAACCCACGATAACTTAAAGTGGTAATCGTATGATGGTAGAGGGTACGTTTTCCTTGCCTCTATAGCGCTACCTTATAATAATAATGAGGTTTATTGGTAAGACACCTCTTGGGCGCAGTCAAAATCCTTCGAAAACAGGAAAAAACCTAAAACAAACCCCTTCTTTTGCACACAGATATCGGCTCTGTTTTGGTTTGATGCTAAGTCAATAGTGTGCAAGATAGGGAGTTTGTTCTAAGTGAAAAAAACTTGTCTGCAAAGGTACAATAAGATCAAAATCGGAAAATAATATCCATGCAGTACATACGCTAGAGGTTTCAGAGTAAGAATATTTGAGGTCAAGAAACAGTATATCATTTGTGGATTTGTGATTGATCCTTGTGCAGAGGTATATTCAGTCGCGGTCAGTTCGAAAAATTATCCTCTTCAGACAGGCATCAATCCAGGGTGAAATTTGGTGTTCTCCCTGCTTTGCAGTATTGCGCATTGTAAAATTTCGGCAACTACCTTTGAGGGCAATTCGGACATCTGCTACATTTTTGTGGAGCATCATCGTCATTTCGCATCGAATACCGAAAACGCCAACCTAAAACTGGGTAAGGACAACAAACAATTTCCCATGCTATATTTATATATCCTATACTACTAATAAATGTGACACAAAAAACGCTTTTTTGCACTTATGGTTTGATTATATCCCTTAAAGATCATAAAATTATGTATGCAATTTATTTTGCTACCAGAAAACACTAAGAAATGTGCGATTTTATTTTATTTTTGATTTTTATTTTTTATTCGATAAAATTTTTTTTACAAAATAGGTATAGTGCTTTTTGCAAACCAGAGGTCTGCTGGCATATAATAGTGTTATGGCCTTGTCTGTCACCCAGCTAACGCCATTTCCTTTAGGTTTTCTAGGTCTAGGACTCGAAAAGTATATTCGCTGAATGGAAACTTCCCGTCAGAAAATTGTAGTGGAATATGGAGGACAGGACGATTCGATTTGAAATTCCATTACCCATAACTTGTGTGTAAAATCAAAACTTGCTTGTTATCTACAAATACTAGATACTGATCCAGGCGGATGATCTATATCAGGAACTCGGCATCAGGAGAAATCAGCCTGTGCAAAGCTCGTGATTTAGTGACAGAATTTGAGGCTCTTGGGCAGGATGTTTTTAGGCCCTATCAAAGAACTGACTTGAAAAGTGTCCTATCTTATTCAAGAAAAGATGTGTCGTGCTACTTAACCGAAACTTTTTTATTTTTATTTTGAATGCTACGAGATTTCGACTTTTCCGAATAGAAATAGTAAGAGTATTCCACATTGTCGCGTATCGAACATTGTAGAAATTAGATCGGTGAGCCTTTTTGAATTTGGGGATTTTGATCGTGTGTACATTATCTCCAGTGTCTCGGGGACCATTTTGATATGGCAGCATGTGTGTGCTGAGAATTCCTTCGTCGTGCGTGACTTTGAATACGAAAGTTAGACTATTTTGGAGTCTGCGAATCCAGAGGGGTCGGAGACCATACCTATTGTAGTGTTCAATGTAGAAATCGTGTGTGCCATCACCCTGTGTGCCGCACCCTACAATATCACAGTCGATATTTCCCACGCTCCTCCTAGGACAGTTTTGCATCGATATCTCCCGTCATATTCGGTCTAGGAAATTGTGGCTGAAATCGTAAGCGTAGAATTTCTTTCTGCGTCTCTGGAATTATTTTCCTCCTGTGGAAAATCGTTTGAAGTCGGTATTTAAGAAGATTTTGTTTCCCAACCAATTTCTACTGAAACGCAACTTCTTCAAACCAACAGATTCACAACAAAATCGCGGCCTAGTAAAACACATCGTTAAGATCCGAATATTCTCGAAACCTTCAAAGGCTGAGTCGTTTCCCAATATTAAAAACATTTAACAAATAAATTTAAAATGCTAATTAACAAATAGCCACAGTATTTGTTAAGTTAACTCTGATTATTTGTCGTAAGTCCTAGTCTGAAAATCAGATAAACTGATTTTTTTTGGACGTAATAATTAATGCAGTTTGTTTAACAATTTTGAAGGACTTTTAAAAACCAACTGTGGTTAAATCCTAAAGGCTGTGTTTTTCTAGATCTTCTCACATTGACAACGTATTACAACACAACCCGACTGACCTTGAACGCGGTTTGTTCAAATTCGAAGATAAGTGAAGCTTTATATAAATTGATTTATATAAGAGAAGAAACGACTCAAAGTCTTTGGTTTTCTTAAATAAATTATCAGTAAGTAACATTTGACTATCTTAGCCAAAATCTGCTACCAAACTCCTTCGTTGATTTGGTCAGATATTGTCCACTGTCCTCTGTCCTCTGTCCTCTGTCCTCTGTTTCATTTGTTTTGTACTTCTAGTATTATTCTGAATTCCCAACTGTTTTCGTGATTAGTCTACTTGTTGCTTCGAAAAGTATGAAGGCGACACTTTCATTCAGTAGGAAGCCACAGAATTCCAGACCCAAGCGGTGTCTGCGAAAGGCAAACATCATTACTGATATCAGTCTTCAGCCTGACATCAGTATTCAGCCTGATCTGACTGCCGAGCAAATAGATTTGTCTGCAATGAAAAATTGCAGCGAGTTTATGTTGAAATTTGGGTCAGTTCTCTCAATCCTTGGGACCCTATTTGATGGGAATATCGCTGCAGTTTCCTCTCAGGAATGCAAACGTTTAGATAGTCTCGTTAATTTGGTCGCAAGTGAGTCACAGGATAGACAAAAAAGGT